>WWET01000039.1:1446280-1464086 GCA_011038615.1 Limnodynastes dumerilii | reverse complement strand
TATAAAAGTCTTTAGCTCATGTTAAATATTCATTATTTACTTGAAAGCTGGCAATGCATAAATGATGTTCACATTACTCAGAGCATCCAGGCATAATGCAGACCTGTTAACGGAAAGTCTGGTCTAGAGAACGGTTCTACTGGTGCAGTGTTTACTGTATGAAGGTGTGTTCTCTTCCACAATGACAATGATCTCAGGTCAACTAACACCTGTTCATGTCTGTGTCACAGGTGGATGCAACTCATGAACGGGCAGTGAAGCTGGAGGATGGAGAGCGATTGGCAAAGGTGAGATTAGGGAGCTATAGTTTCTTATAAGCTCAACGTACGTTGTGTCTGGTTTGTTTAATAAACTCAATTCCAGGTGCAATTGTAACACTTTAAGGGCTTTGCTGGGTCGGTCATGGGTCCTATAGCAAATTTTTGGTGTAGGGGCTTTTGCCTCCTGGTAGAAATGAAGAGGGGATGGGGGAAGCTCTCTACTGAACATGCTCCGTCTGCCTCCTGCTCACAAGAGGACTTCATTTTGACTCGTTTTTTATGAGGTAGACAGTCATCTCAGCAATGTGGCTGTCATGGATAGATTTATTAAACCTTTAACTACAGTATAACACCACAGACATGGAAATAAAAATAAATTAAATTAAAACAAAAATCCTCAGGGGTGGGGCTGTTTATTGCCCAAACACCTGAGTGGACAAGATGAGAATGATCTCAGAATATCCAGTTTTATGTGTAAATATATCCTATTACCCATGTGTATTTATATGCATTAGATGTAAGAGCAGTAACATCATTAACAGATGCTAAATAATGCAGATATAGGCAAACAGCGCCACTCCAGGTGTTGTATTGCATGCTTTTGCCTGGTATTAACTATGCCTACGCAGTTGCTGGGACTCGTATATTTCACATCTGAAGAACCACAGGTTGGCCAGGCTTGGGCTATGCTGCTGATTCAAGCTGAGAGTGTACACAACACCTTAAAAGGTGGCCTATGCCTAATACAGAGCTTGACATAATCCACTGGGATGTCTCTTGCAGGAGTTTGGCGTACCATTTATGGAGACCAGCGCCAAGGTCGGGCTGAACGTGGACTTGGCATTTACAGCAATTGCAAAGTAAGTCACTACCTGTAGATTTTCCCGATTAAGAATTCTGTTGGTGTTTAGCTATGGTAACGATGTGATATCTACTACAAATGGGAAGGGTAGGTGCTACACCAATAACAACCAATCAGGTTCTAGCTCTCATTCTCCTATTACAAACTAGAAAATGTCAGCTAGAATTGGATTGGTTGCTATGGGCAACATCTCCAGTTTAGTAAAGCTGGCTCTAGGTGTCATCTAGTACAAATCTTGAAAGAGAGAGCCAGAATTTGATTGGTTGCTCAAGTAATACCTCTAAGGATGAAATGTAGAAGTCACTATACTTATTTTATTCTATTCTAACAACCAAGCCATTAATAAGCCCTGTTTACAAACCCAGCAAGTGCATTGAGTGTCATGTATTGATTGCAAGCCTGACAGTTACTCACAGCAATCAATTTATTAATCTGAAACCTCCATTTATCTCTGAAAGAATTTACTGCAGACAGTGGAAGAACTAAAAGAGTGAGAATTCCATGTCCCCTCCATCTGTGGACACAGGTTGTGTAACATCATGTCAACCATCACATTGGCTGCTATTCAGCGAAAGTGCTAGTTTCTATTAAGTTAAAGTATAAAGGAGTAAGACCCAGGTTTGTTATAATAAGGGCCGATCAGCTGGTAGATATGGGTAAGGCAGATTTGGTTGTAGATTAAGAGTTCCCATTACAAGAGAATTTTATGAGCCACAATGACAATCCGTAACCTCCACACTATTTATTGCTCAGCTACGACCTTTATAGCTGGATTACTAAACACCAGCCCCACACAACCTATCAAAAGCCAGTTGTTGTGAAACTACAAGTCCTAGAATGCTCAGCCCACATAGGCTTAGCAGACCATGCATGCTGGGACATGTAGATTCACCAGGAGTGCTACCCACACTATTACACAAGATAGGAAACCCTACTTTGAAGCTTTGCTTTTGTATTTACAGAGAGCTGAAACACAGGTCCATGAAACTTCCCAACGAACCGAAGTTTAAGCTGCACGACTATGTCAAGAAGGAAGTAAAGGGTTCTGGTTGCTGTAAATCCTGATTTTACAGCCACACTGCATTCTGGGAAAACCACCATCCTGGTATCTTGTACAAAGACTGACGACAACATTCAGCCTCTCCACTAGGGGCCGCTCTCAAGAGCCTTCCTGTCACAGCCCCTTATACTGTGGAAGAGCATCGTCTGCATGTCTGTGTTTGTATCTGTGAGGGTAGCAACCTGATGTGTTTAACAAAAGGACATCTAAATCACAAGAGCCGAGCCCTACCCCACACACCTGGACTCTGTTCACAAGGAGACCGCTCAGGCCTGTTGCATGCTCCAAAATGCAGCATCTGCCATCTTCTAAACATTCCCACTCTGAGCATGCAGTATTGTAAGATCTAGCTGTGAGGCATTGCTAAATATACATATCTGACCCCTGAGGCGCAACTGCAAGACCTTGAGAAACTCAATGAATGTATAGATGGGGGGGTGGCTTCACAATGCACCGACTCCATAATCAGGGACCAGTTGCTCACGCTTGCAATTCCCTCACGTAAGTCAGCTTAAAGCACATCCCAGACCAGCCATCTAGTGAAGGTGTTTAGCTGTCCTTTTGACCTGCATATTTGTGGCTTCAATGTTCCACAAAAAGCTTGTGGACTGTCAGCATTTTATAGTTTGCCATTTGATCAGATGCTTTTGACAGGCACATTTTAAGCCTAAGTGTCTGATATAAAATAAGCCAGCAAGTGTCCAATGTCCCTCACCAGCAGATTGGAGGCTGATATTGTGGATTCTATTCATGCTACAGGAATCCGAAAATTGGACATTCTAATATTGCCCAGCTTCTTAGTCATTTCCATAATGTAGGAGACCTGTACAATATATACTTTTATCAAACGTTACTCAGCCTGGTTTTTGAAGGGGGAATCTATGTTACTAACCTTGCCCACCAAGAACACTAGGCCTCACTAAAGGCCATGGAGCCTGAGGTGGACAAACGCATGAATGTACAGTAAAGACTCTATTGAAGACAGGGTATTTGACCAAATGGGTTGCATATAGCTTTCAGAAATACTGTGGTAATAGTGGAAGCAATTCAGATTATTCCAGGACTTCATGTCCACACTGCCCCCTAGTGTAAAGCGCTGGCATTTTAAATATTGTTCAATGTATGATTTTGTAGGACATTTGAAAAAATAAAAAGGTTGTGCTTAAATGATGTCAGAAGTGTTTTATTCAGCAGGTTACAGCATTAAGTTCACTTCTAGAACACACTATTGTCCATGAACACTGCAGTAATAAGTGGTTCTTCAGCAGACTCCAGGCTTCCTGGTGGAAGAGATGAATAATTAACATCTGGTACCATTCATACAATTACCTATACATAAACATTAGACTGGCTGCATGTATTCCATGTACAGAAATTATATTTATGAATACATACTATTTGTACCTCTACTGGGCAACTAAAGCCAAAATGATGCATTGCTCAATCATTTCCAGCTTCACCCATCTGGAGTTTACACCAGATACAAAGATCAAGCTACATTTTATAAAATCAAATACAGATTTTGATATTTAAACTGGATGAAACCCCTAACTTCACTCAATCAGAAGCAAGAGATTTACACAATACTGATCAAGCAGCATCATAGGAGAAGCTTATGCAAGCTGTTCAGTAATGGCAAGTTGCCACAAGACATGTAGTCCTGATGACCAATCAGATTTGTTTTGTCCCATTGCAGATGCCAGCCTTCAGAATTCCAGGTGTTGACTACAAGCCCCATAATGCTTTCCCAGGTATCTGGCATGTCTGTGCTGCTGGAGCATAGTGGAAGCTGTAATACAACACCTGCAGTACTGTTACCCATGTGCCAGGATGGTTCTGGCTGGTAAATGTGGCTTTCCTTAAGGATGGACATGAGCCTTATTAATCAAAGGCTACTTCTACTGTAATAAAAAGCTTTAATTGTAAGCCACATCCCTTGAATCACTCACCACATTCCTTTATCTCCCAGACAGAGCACTGCAGATGTGTTTTCTAGGCCTTGGTCAGCATTTGCTTCTCCAATCATACCTATAACGAAACATGTTCTAATAATCCATCCAGTATAGTACAGTATAGTGGCTCTGCCTGTGACGCTGCCTCAGCCCAAAGAGCAAAATCAAATGCTGTTTTCACAGTTTCATATGAGGTGTCAGAATTCTGGGTACATCATGAACAGCGCCAAGGCAGATACAGAGTGTGAAATGTACCAACCTATTCACGGAGAATCCATGGTATCACATGACCTCTACACAGCTTCGGAGTCCATTCAAGGCCAGAGGTTACACCTGAAAAGGTACACAAGACTTTAGTTTCCCGACTACACAAATATACCCAAAATAAGTTTGCTACAAGAGTGACACAAGATGAAGTTTGAAGATCAGAAAGCTCCAGCTCTCAGGCTTATAAGATTAAAAACCCCGAATTTAAGTGGCCCAAGAAAGCCAATATGACAGACTGGTTGTCAGGCCTCCTGACCCTGGACCCGATCTAGATTTAAGCCATTTCTGTATGCAGAGTTGCCAACATCTGCACACAAGATGCCACTGCACTCCCTCGTGTGTCCATAACCCTACCTTAATTTCATAGATCACTGTGTGCATAGGAAAAGTGTACCAAGTGCCTAACCCAGCCCACACTGCATATATACAGATGTATGGAGAGCTTGCCACACCCTGATGTATGGATCTTAAAACATATGGGAAAAAAATTCTATATGTTCAGAGTTCCAATGCACATCAGAAATGCAGAGGGCAACGTGCTCACACACCAGACCTACACATGCCACTCACACAAGTCAGTGGGTGTTCAATCTAGATCAGGCCCCATGTCCCCAAGTTATATTACAGACAGTCACCTAGCAGTGATGTGAGTGTATGATAAGATGTGACCAACTTGCAAGGCTGATATTAGCTCCAGCTCAAGATATTGCCACAGCTTATACCAAGCCTTTATAACATTGACAAATGACAGTGATCAAGCTGAAGTCTAGAAAATAAACTTCAAACACTACAGATCTAACAAGTCACATCTTTATTTAAACGAACTACAATAACCGACAACATAACCTGTATAGGCTTACACAGCAGTACCTATGAAAAGAAGTTTCTATACGCCTAGGCCTTATTACCCCCATGTGCTGTTGTATACCCACAGGCGTGTAATCATTGTGTTAATTACACATGTCATTGCCACCAGCATCTGTTTTCTTAGTAAGTGTCATTTTTTTCATGAAACAGTAGCTTTAATTGATTCTGGATAATCTTTTGCTACTTACCACATTTCTTTATCTCTCAAACAACTCTTCCTTAGGATCAGCAATCATTTCCTCTCTGGCCCTATAAACAAACAAGTCCCGTTTAATATTTAACCAGATAATAGATTATTATTATTTTTGGCTCATGATGCAGCCTCAGCCCAGAGAGTAAAGTCAAAAGCTGTTTTTACAGTTTCATATGAGGTGTCAGAATTTTGGGTACATCATGGGCAGAATCAAGGCAGATAAAACACAAGTAAAAATCACCAACCTGCTCAGGGAGGGTCCGGTGTATATGATCTGTACTCGACACCCATAAATATGACTCCTGAAAGGTAAGATATGGATTAGCACAACAGCCAGGTCTCACATTATTATAACAAAAACTAAAAGTACACAACTAAAAATAAGTCATCAATGATTATGGTAAGCCATTAACATTTTATATACACTAAAAAAATATGCCTGCATTGAGCTCGATACCATTATATACCATAAACCAATTAAAGCAGGTCTGGACAGTGAACACACACAATGCATTAAATTAAGTCTACTATAACAGAATATATGGTGTCAGGATATATATGCACTAGAGAAGTCTTGGCTACCGATACAGGTATCTGAGCAAGCAACAGCTGTTGAACACCAAACTATTCTCCTGGGTTACTTCAATGGAAAAAAAAAGTTATATAAATTAAATACAAGCCATTCATTACTTACCAGTCATTTTTCAGCCACATAGCATAGCAGCCTCTTCTAAAATCATTCCAACTGGTCCCTATAATAGAAGAGTCTGAATTAACATAAATTCTAACATACAAAGGTTATTTTTTTTTGACTATGCAGAAGCCTCAGCCCAAAGAGTAAAATCAATAATCTGTTTATACAGTTTCATATGAGGTGTCAGAATTCTGGGATCATCATGAGCAGAGTCAAGTAAAAGAAGTAGTAAGAGTAAATCAAACAAACCTCAGAAGAGCTGCAGGAATAATCCTCAAGAGACATCTTTAGACCGTTCCAGTAGAGGAATAGCACAACCTGAAAGGACAAATCAATCAAAACACAACCCCACAATAATGATCAATGTAGTTGGAAATGACTGATCATCATAAAGCCATAAGACTAAATAAACACTAGGAGAAAATAAAATGGCTATAATGCATTAGGGAGTTGAAAGTCAGCGAGAATTACAGAACAAAAAGGAACAATTTTACAAATATAATAAAGATATGAAAAAAAAAAGGATTTATCTGCAATAAAAGGATTCTTAGCACGCAATATTGACTCCATTGCTATATATTTGCTATACTCCTAGCAGCACTACATAGCCCAGCAAACTTCAGAACAGAGCATGGCAACACCAAGCAGCTACCATGTGGCTAAAACCAACACCCAACCCAGCAGCAACGTCTCCCAAACACCCATAGGCTACTCATGCACTAAACAAAGAGCGCAGCCCATATAGCAGAAAATAAGTCACAGCCAGATAACATTACATAATAAAAAGTAGCTTTATTACCCCCCTTATCTTATCATGACGCTCACCTCCACAACCACCAAGAGAAAGGATGAAAAGAGCCGCCCATCAAGTTATATAGGACTATAATCCTATGCTCCTATTGGACCCTAAACCCACGTGCTGAAAGGTAGCCAATGAGCTTCTATCTCTCTCTAGTCCGTTCAATGGAACTTCACTCTAGTTCCCCGCCTGTGATGACGTCTGTGATTGGCAGTGCAGAAAGACGAAACGATGATTGGCTAACAACGGAACAGCGTGAACGCTGCCGGGAGTTGTAGTTTAGAGTGTAAAACTCGTCAAGCCTTTTCCATGACCGCCTGGCGCCAACGGGACTACGATGACCAGGATGCCTGATAAAGTGGGAATTCCCGGAATGTGGCGGTGTGAGGGGGAGGGGTTCATCTGTTAGTGGAAGCCGGAAAACATGTCTGCGGATTGGTGAGTTTTTCATGGAGGAGACAGTGAACATCTGGGTACTCGGTACAGCCACAGTAGTGGTCGTGTCTGTGTAACATTAAATGTTACCACAATAACTGTAACTGAAGGAGTGCAGTGTATAATATCAGTGAGTGTGACAGGAGAGTGCAGTGTATAATATCACTGAGTGAGACAAGAGAGTGCAGTGTATAATAGCACTGAGTGTGACAGGAGAGTGCAGTGTATATTATCAGTGAGTGTGACAGGAGAGTGCAGTGTATATCACTGCAAGTTGGAATTTGGGGCATAAATAGTTTTATTTGGGAATATACAAGAATCTTTATAATCTTAATAATCTTTAAAAATCCTAACCAAGAATATAACTGTAGATAAAATACGCTACAACGAATAATACATGCAGGATTGTTGGTAATTGCTCAAGTACCCGTTGTGAAGTTATGGATAATTTATCTGTCAAGGAGGGGATTTTCACTATCAGTGTTGCTGTCATTGCAATATAATAATATGTCATCCGTGTCATAAATCTATTATTACATGTTGCTGGGGTATGTATGGGTAACCTTATTCATGTTGCTGCTGTTCAGCAATGTATTTCGTTTGGTTTGTAATGTACTCAGGCTTCATTTTTTATTTTGCTGACTATTAAGTGATTTGTAAACGTCATTTGCTTTAGTTTGTTTCTTAAGCATTTTATGAATGGTTTATAATTCTGAAGAGATTCTACTATAATCAGAGAGGTTTCGGAACACCCCTCTGTGCTCAGTCATCTCTGTGACATCCCCCTTACCTCACATGACATGCTGAGGTGTGTGTGTGTGTGTACATATTAGTCATGGGGCAAGATTTACTAAGCTACGGGTTTGGAAAATGGAGATGTTGCCCATAGCAACCAATCAGATTCTAGCTGACATTTTCTAGTATGTAATAGGAAAGTGAGAGCTAGAATATGATTGGTTGCTATGGGCAACATCTCCACTTTTCCTAACTCATGACTCAGAAACGCATGGTGCCCCCCTTAGAGAGAGTTTGAAAAGGAGATACTATGAAGCAGGGTTGTGTTTCTTAAAAACCCTTTGTATAATTTTATTTGGTTTAAATATTTTCCTTCTTGTGATTTCTAATATAATCAATTTTTTTGGATTGGGATGTTATGTATTGTGCTTATTCTCTTTGTAATTTAATTATTCTTTTTGCGTTTGTTCTTTAGTTTTGTCAGTTAATGCAGTGGCTCAAGTGGTTAGCACTTCTGATTCACAGAAACTTTGTGTGTGTTAGGGAAGTTAGACGCTCCAGCGGGGTAGGACTGATGTGAATAGCAAATACTCTCAGTACTGTGCTGTGAATTTGGTGGCGCTATATGATGATAAAGCAAAAGGGACACAGGTCGCCCCCTAGTGGCCATCCTGAGCACTTCCTGAGAATATAAATGTCACAGTTGTGGGGGTGCGTATTCTGTTTAGCTACTTATTATGTAAGTGTTGGATATGGCCATGTTGCTGCTATAATGACCTTGTGTTATAACAATGTGGCTATAAGGTAACTCTGATTAATGTATGGGGTTCTGAAAGTTTTCCATGCTTCTCTCTTGTATTGTGTTGTGACGGAGAACAGTGTGATCTCTTTCTGGGACTGAGAATTTAAAAGAAGCAATTCTGCAATAGGACAATGCCAAGGGTACAAAGTAATGAGCACGTTCTGCATGCAGGGGGAAGCCTTTGCTTGTGGCACACACACACGGAACTGCTTTGATTTTGCACTTGCACACCCCCTGTCATCTCTGCACGCAGTTTAAATTTGCCTCCCCCTGCAGTTTACCCTGGCTGTGCTCCTGCGTCTGATCAGCCTCAGGGTGTTTATGGACATGAGAGGCGCTCTGTGAGTTCCCCTTGTGCCTGGATCAGACCCCGCTCTCCCAGTGGTTTGTATGGTTCAGCTCCCAGGCTGCTGATTGGACAGAATAAGGGATTTTCCACTTTTACTAACTTGTCGCCCACTGTGGAGCATGCCTTTGTGTTTACATCACCCTCTCGCAGCAGCGTCAGCACAGACACACTCTCTCTCTCTCTGTCTCTCACACACACACACTCTCTCACTCACGTAGACTTGGGACCATTGTGAAATCCTCCTTCTAGTATGAGGACACCGCTTCCTGCAGCAGAAGTACAAGGTATGTATAGACTCTGATAGCAAAGGGTATACATGTATATTGTGCAGCTACATTGCCAGGCTGCAGGGGACTGTATGTTAGGTATAGACTGGCTTTTCATTGCCTGTGTTACTACTATGAATGAATAGAACTTGTTTCTTCCTGTCAGACAATCAAGGACTTGTGTAGCAATAGCTGAATGATATAGGTTATATGTGGCTGATTTTCTGGTGCTAGGAACCTCCCTCCTGTAATTTCTCGTGATCAGTATCTGTTATTATCCGAGTCCTTCACTGAATAATGGCCACTGCATGAATACACGACTCCACAAGCTGAGGTTCTTCTTGCTATACTTATTATGTTTGAAATGTGTTACTGAACAAGCTGTCGCGTGCTAAATCATCAGCAAAATGGCTTAATAGCATTGTATAAATCGCATACTGGCTGCTCCGATGTAACATTGGATTCAGATGTGGGAAGTATGGAGTTTTATATTTAGAGGGTCAATGGGCCTGATCCAGACCTACGCATGAGAGCGGAGCGTATTACCGCGGCAGCGTAAAAACTTTCACTCCCGCGACACTCCCCTTACCTTCCTTTCATTACGCCCTGAACCCTACCCTAATTTTTCCCTGTGTTCGTACGTATGTTCGCAGCGACGAGCTGTTCATAGCGGCCTAAGCACGCCCATACTGTACAATTTAAATGGCTCCCCCGCCTACATTCCCTAACTCCAGCGTCCGTACTAACTTCGTACTATAAACACGCAAACAATACGGACGCCAGAATCGCCGCTACGAAAAGGTCTTTGGTACAAGCGGAAGTTGTCACTATGCACATGCGCACTGCGTTTTTGCTGCCGTTTTTTCGCTTATGATCAGCGTACGTTCGCATGCGAGCGTAGGTCTGGATCAGGCCCAAGGACACAGCAAGAGGAGTCTCTGGTGCACCTTACACCGGTCCCCAAACTCTGCAGCTGTCACAGCGGAGATGTGATGTGTCATTAGTGTCTCAGGCAGTGTACATCCAGGCTTCCTCTGCTGCCAGGCAGTCATTCTTTAGTATTGTGCTAATGAACTTGGGGAACTCAGCAGATTGTGACAAGAGTTTACACAACTGATCTAGAGTCAGGAGTAACAAAAGAACCAAAGCACATTGCAGTGTGAGGAAGGGGAAATGAATGTAGTGTTTTCTTTGCAGGGACAAGCAACTTTATTTACACAGCAATTTAGAGTTGAGCAAGGAAATGTCACCCCTTTTTGTAATTCTATGTGCACATTATTCATTTGTCTCCCCTACAGTTCCACAGGTGCAGATGTGCTGCATTTTTCTGTACTCCCAGCTGTGGACCAGCCCCCTGTTTCTGGAAGACTCCTGCCCTTTTTTTGTTTACTTTTAGTAAAATGTATCCCATAATTTGACATATCCGTTGTATTACTAACCCCCTCTATTTATGTTAGGAATGGTTTATCATTCTGAAGTTTCTGATATGAGCAGAGAGGTTTTGGGACTCCACTTTGAGCTCAGTCACCTCTGTGACATCCTATGTAGACTGGAATAATAACTGAATAACTCATGTTTTGTTGCTTTGTTTTGTATATCATCTGGTCTCACAGTATAGTAAAGATCTACTCGATGTACCTGATCCTGACCTCCATGCATTTTCCGTATGCACAGAGGTCATTAAGTCATTAAGTGAAAGGGAACTCCTGCCTTAATATCTGTGTGCATCTTCCTTCCACCGCCTGCTTACTTTAATCTGCCTCCCTATCCCTACCCAATTATGTCTCCCTATCCCTACCTTAATCTGCCTCCCTCTATCCCTACCTTAATCTGCCTCCCTATCCCTACCTTAATTCGCCTCCCTATCCCTACCTTAATCTGCCTCCCTACCTTAATCTGCCTCCCTATCCCTACCTAATTCGGTCTTCCTCTATCCTTACCTTAATCTGCCTCCCTCTATCCTTACCTTAATCTGCCTCCCTCTATCCTTACCTTAATCTGCCTCCCTCTATCTTTACCTTAATCTGCCTCTCTCTATCCTTACCTTAATCTGCCTCTCTATCCTTACCTTAATCTGCCTGTCTATCTTTACCTTAATCTGGTGCAATGATTGTCCAGACATAATGCAGAAATCTTGACCCTAGGCAGGCTTGTGCTGCTGGTACCTATAATTTGAGGTGTGGGTGTGTGATTTGGTAGAAGGGCGTTGTTTTAATATTTCCTGCAGGCAGCTGTACACTGTCACCCTCTACTGTGTGTGAATATTTTATAAGTCGTGCTTTACCTGTCTGCTTGTCATACTCTCTGCCAGCCTTTTATATGTATCTTGGGATTAGGATGAAATCTATTAGCCGCATACGAGGTTAAGCAATAGCGAGCATCTCTGTTGTCATGGAAATGACTTTGCTCGTTCCACTCACGGCTACCATTAGGATGTGGCTAATGTTAATTTATGATTGTTTAAAACATGCTTTATGCAATATTAAACCTAATATTGTATATTTAATAGCCTGTAAGAATGTTGTCCATCAAGTGTTTAAGGCTGGTAGATTTAATACATAGCCGTTGTACTGGAGTGTGTTGATCTCTTCTTCCATGTTAGATTATCTTCTGTCAGCTCTGATATTCTATATACTATAGTTCCGTTGTATAGGATTGTACTCCCCCTATTCACATGCACCTCAGTGATCCAGGGATTCCCTGACTGAGCCTTATCTGTGTGGAGTTTGTATGTTCTCCCCATGTCTGTGTGGGTTTCCACTGGGTGCTCCGGTTTCCTCTCACACATTAAAAACATGCTGGTAGGTTAATTGGCTGCGGACTAAATTAACCCTAGTAAATCCGGTCCCTTGTTTTCATTAGTGTGACTATAATGGTAGAGGTTTATTTAGCTTGATTGAATGTTCGATATCTGGCAACCCAAATATTTCACAGTTGTTCCTTATTTTAGAGATTTGGTCATGTGCCCATCAATGACTTATTACCCGACAGAACATTGGTGTCTTATTCTCTGAATAGTCTCTATAAACGCGTACATAGTGCACATTCTTTCGCTAGGAGGTAGTGCGTGTTACTGACCCCAGGCCAGGAGTTTTAAAGATTGATCTTTATTGTGATTGTTGCTGTTTACAGAAATCCACGAGAATGTAATGTCCTCAGTGCGAAACATATTTGCCTTTCATAATAATAAGAGAGAAACGATTATTAGCGTTCAGAATGTCTTGAATGTTATAAACCCTGAACAACGTCTACCCACAATCCTTGACAAAGCTACGGCGAAACGCGCGTCAGTCTGACGGTAAGGGGAGATCGAGGTGCACCACATTCTCCCACCTTGTGTGCTCACCGCAACTCCTTACCCATCATGCGATCAATTTCTTCATTCTATTATTTAGTGGCATTTGGGGCACTTGTAGCAGAGGAAGGGTTATATAACCCCCCAGCTGGGCAGAAGTTCCGCTGTGGTAGGGGCAGCCCTCTTTATCTCTATCAGAGCAGGGAGGAGTTTCCTACTATGCATCTATTTGACCAGCAGCATTAGTAATCTACTACAGCACAATTTATATTATATTGAATATATGAACACTATTGATCACCATATTTCTGCAAAGGAAACACAGACGGCATATATCAATATTGTGTTATCATACATTTTATACTTCTATGCCTGATTATTTTGCGGTGTATATTTCACCTTTTAACTAATGGGTTTTTAAGAAATATAGATTAAATGTTAAGTTTTATCCATTAATGTTCTTTTGTTTCTTGATCAGGGCTGTCCATTGATTTGGGTATTGGTTATTACTTAATACTTACCTCACATTAATTGGGTGTGCACCAAAAACAGTCTACCATTGCATGCAACGTCTACCCAATACCTATGTATCAATATTTATGTAAGCAATGTACTTTCCTCCCCCAAGGTTTATTATATATAATATAGCTGCTATTTCTAAGATACCTAACCCAGGTGACAGGCATTAGACTAGCAAGGGCCAAACCTTGGTAAACTCAGGCAATGAGGGTCACGGGGAGTAACCACCTCCAGCGCCTTCTGTTAGACCAGGGGTTTTGACGCACAGCCCTGAAGCAAGCCATGGGGTGGTAGATTGCTGTATGTTGGGACTTAGGAAGCCTTTAGGTTTGGTAGAGCTGCGTTTGTGTGTCTTACTGTACGTGACATATCCATGGGTTTTACTCCTCGGGAAATCCGTGCATATGGTTTTCGGTTGTGTCATGGAAACGGCTTTTGTTTGTTACTGCGGTCTCCATGCGAGCTCCTTCCCAGATTGTTTAATAAAAGCAAGATGTGGGAATGTATAGGTCTCAGCCGCAGTATTTACACTGATAGTGCCCTTGTACAGTGCGTCCTCCTGCTCTCTCCTCTCCGCCAGCGGCTCATAAATCACACTTGGAGAGATCGCAAGCTTCTCGGGCCAAGAAATATCTGCGCACATTGCACATATGTTTCGTTGTGTTGTGCTACAATGACAGTTGATGTTGACTTGATTAGTGACCGGTGCACTCTGGAGATTGGGGGCTGCAGCTCTTATCTCATTCTTCCTGCATGTATTGTACTCTCTTCTTACAGCATGGGTGCCAGACCTTCTAGTTGTCTGTGTAGTGAGCTATAGGTAAAGCAGTGGTGGATCTAGAGGGGGGGCTACCCCCTAGAGAAGTGTGGACGGTGCTCTGCTTCCTCCCCTAGAAGCATGATTGGTGTAGGCAAGGGCCCATTTTGAGAGGTCATTTATTTACACCATTGGTGATTATTTTCTATACGGAGACATTGGATTGTAGCCAGGTGTGAGCGAAACGCCTTCCGCAGTGGAAATCAAGTTACAGCAGTGCGATGATAAATTCCAGTAGTTCATTCCCCTCACACTTCTGGCACTTCAGTACCCTGGACCCTGCCCAAACTTTTACACACCCGTCCCAGCAAAAATGGGGCTGATGTGTAACAAAGGCTTGTCCATTAGTGCATCACTAAGCCTCTGCTCACCATGGTCCAGATTCACAACCCCGGATGTATCGCACTTACCGATAATAGCTACGACGCATGCGTATAAACTATTCTACGTAATCTATGTATCGTTTCGTTACGTAGATTGCGTATATGTGGTCTTTAAAGTTTACGTGAAATAGTTACATGCGCTTGTGTAGTAGCTATTATCGGTATATTACGGACATAAGTGCAATACGTCCGGGGGGTGTGAATACGGCCCTGTGTTCCCGCTGTATGCATGGCTGTCCCGTCCTGCCGTCTATGAGACATACAGCGCGGAATCCAGGATCCTTCGTCGTGCATTCTGCTATGTACCCGCCGATGCGCAAAATGCTCACGCGTAGATGGTTAAATAGACTGTTTTTCGGAATTATTGACTGACTTTGCTTATTGCACACATGTACCGACCAGCTTTATTTTAAACCTATTCTGTGTTCAGCCTCAAAGCGTCTCCTCTCGGCTGCTCCTGCGGTAACTCCCAACTAACGGGCAGGAGAGAATCGCTAGCCAGGGCTTAAGATTGACACCACAAGGGTAGTGTTTAAATGAAATGTATTATGATGACACAACCCTCTTCCTCCTACGGCTTTGCACTATTTCTTTGTTAGGTTTTCCCGGTTGCTTTTCAGTTACAGAATTTTCTTCCATACCGTACAAGGAGCGTCGTCATCTTAGTCATGTTTATTTCATAGTTGCCAAATCTCCCTGAAGAGCGGGTAATCTCCCTGACCCCTTGAAGTGTTTGGCAATCTCCCTGATACTGATTCAGTTCCAGAAGTCATTGCAGCGTGATGACAGAATTCAGAAACTGTGTCCTGTTTTCCTACATGGAAAGCCTATGGAGGCGGCCATTTTCATGGAGGCCAAGGTGCCATTAAAGACTGGCCGTTGTTTAAGACGACATGACGTCAATAACGGGGACAGAAATGAATAATACACTTTGGTCTCCTGTTTATCAGCTTTTCTATATAGATGAAGAAAGAAGTCAGCGGATCTTCTGTTCAGTCTTCACAATAAATCGTGAAAGTGTTTATTCACAGACAATGTATGGACGCAATTATACGCACGGCCGGAGCAAGGAAACACCCACCAACCACCCTGACACTCCCCCTCCCGGACGTGCTGTCAGCGACCACTCTTCTTTCCGTGTGTACTTATGAGCGTAAATGTGCTCTGTAAGTGTGATTCTTTATAGCCGGCCTCCATGCGTTCATTTAAATACCTCCCCCCGCCCACTTTTATCTAAATTTGCAAATACGGATTTTTACGCCGCCCATCTTTACGTATGTACCCAAGTGCGATTCACATGCCCGCGCCTTGCGAGCGTATATTCAACGTAACTTAAAACGTATAAAGTTACTACGCATGCGCAGTTCATCCGATCCTAAAAATAAGCACAGAATTCTCTAAATACGGCTCAACGTTACAATCAATAAACACTGATGCTGCCATTGATATTGAGAAATAGCAGCGCTATATGCACCCATGCGTAGAGTTATTCACAGGACACACCCCTCCAGCAGCACAGGACACACCCCTCCAGCAGCACAGGACACACCCCTCCAGCAGCACAGGACACACCCCTTTTAGCAGTACAGGACACCCCCCTTTTAGCAGTACAGGACACCCCCCTCCAGCAGTACAGGACTCGCCCCTCTAGCAGTACAGGACTCGCCCCTCTAGCAGTACAGGACTCGCCCCTCTAGCAGTACAGGACACACCCCTCCAGCAGTACAGGACACACCCCTCCAGCAGTACAGGACACACCCCTCCAGCAGTACAGGATCACAATTTCCTTAATCTTTATTTGCATAAGTTGGTTTTATTACCGCATTCTGAAACTTTCATCCAATAGAAATGTTTGCTTCTATTGGTCGTGTCAGACCCTCTCCACCCATTGAAGTTGCTTGCTCTCTATGTATGTGGTTGTGTCTATGTTAATGTACATGTGGGAGCTCATGTCGCAATGAACCCTTATTGATATTGTGACTGCTACCATCTCCTTCCTCTGTGTGCTCTCTATATCGGCAGCGGCTCATAACATTGGGAGAGGAGCGATGATCTGCAGCTGATGATTTTAGACCACCGCAGACATGACCACAATACTGGCCCTGTGCCTCCGTAGTGTACATTTTGTGGTTGTCCTAGTTGGTACTTGCGGTATGTGTGACATTAATCATGGTCATTGGCTTTAAACACACGGCTCGGTGTACTGAGCACAGAGTCTGGACCTCCGGGTGGTGGGAGAAACGCGTGCGCTCTTATGCGTTGTGCTGGCCAGGTTTATATTTGGAGACCCTTAAATGAAGCCTTTAACCCTCGGCTTGTGGTAAACTTTGTTGGAACTTTCCGTATTGCGTCACTTCTCTCCAATATGGAACTTGTTCCCTTTAATCTCTGGTTTTATACTTTAATGAACATCTATGGAATAGACAAAAATACATTGCAAACCTAACACTTGCTTTTATCCCCATTCCCAAGTCTGTGTTATTGTGCAGAAAGAGAACTGGTGTATAGGAGATTGCAGAAGCAACAGCTAAACACCTAAACCCAACGGCCCAGATCCAGACCTACGTTCCCGTTACGCTTCATCGCGTACCCCTAGGCATTC
Source organism: Limnodynastes dumerilii (assembly GCA_011038615.1). Classification (NCBI taxonomy): domain Eukaryota; kingdom Metazoa; phylum Chordata; class Amphibia; order Anura; family Limnodynastidae; genus Limnodynastes; species Limnodynastes dumerilii. The sequence continues at coordinate 1,446,929 of WWET01000039.1, read as the reverse complement.
CCCTCGCTCCTATGTACTTTTGCCGTTTTACGCTCCCCAAAACCTACCCTATCTTTTCAAAGCGTAACTACTGACCTACGTAAAGGCTTCACGTACGTAACTGCTTAAGCCACGCCCATACTGTATGATTTAAATGCCTTACCCCGCCTCCGAGGCATAATTACGGGTGTTGTATGGATCTCATGCCCCTTCGTCCATAGTTACGCTGTTGATACATGGCTGGCACGTATGTAAACAGTTACATGGCGTAAAATCTGCCGCGCGCAGACGCAGTACATGCAGAATAGCGTTTTTACGTCTCAGGCTAGCGTACTTAGTTCTGTATCTACCCCGATGGTCCTACTGACCTATAACTCGATGAACTGTCTGTCTCGGATGTAGTATGTGCTGTACTATGCACCAAATAGCTGGATAAATGGGGCTGCATAATGCTCAGTAAGTCTGTATAATCTGGTGGTAGAGAGGTCAATATGATGAGTCAGATAAGGCATTTATGGCAAGTGCATAGGGCTATTGGGCTAGATAAGAGTTACGTGCATGACACCAGGTTTGCGATGCTGGTAGAGCATTCTGGGACTTTTAGTTTCACAACAGCTGAAGAGCCGCCAGTTGGCCAGGCCAGCAGTAGAGTAAGACTAAAGGGCATTCC
>WWET01000039.1:1409145-1421619 GCA_011038615.1 Limnodynastes dumerilii | reverse complement strand
ATATATGTATCAATCCAGTAGACCTTATTTTTATATTTTATCTTGCTGCCATCATATTAAATACATTTCTTTTTTTAACCTTTATTTTTTATATATATTATTTTTAGCGTACGTCATAGATTTCTGGAAGGGTGGCAAATATTTTTGCCAGCAGTGAAAGGGTTATTGGGGGCCCCCTTTCTGCTGCTGAACGATCACACTAATAGAAGCACCATAGTGGATAAACACATTTTGAATGTTGAATATTAACATGTCAGTCGAATGCCACTAATGTCAAACTTACAAATAAATAGTAAAAAATATATATATATTGCACCCTCCCCCATTCCCATCCATAATTCTCAGCACGCGAGAGACGCTCAGAATGCTGTCAGGGATGTTAGACGCTGTGGGCGACTTGGGGCAATCTTGCCTGCTGCCTCTGAATCTTGGCCTTGCCATCTATGCATAGATTATTGGCAGACGTATTCGGCCCAAAGTCACTGGTACCTAGTGACACTTAGGGGTGAGGCACTGTAGAGCATTTAAATCTGGTTTTCACTCATCCATATACTTTAGGAAATCAAGTAAGAAAAAGTGACCATAATACACCAAAAATTAAAATTTTACGTCCCAGGAATGTTTGGTGTCAAACTGTACAGTTAAACATTAAACAAGAAATAAATAAATTTAGGGGGATATTAATTGGCCATATTCACATACAAATCAGATCAAAGCCCCAAAATGGCTGCCTGCACTGTGAATGAGCACGAACACTTACACAGGGCTTCGTGACTTGTGGGGGTAGGGAGGTAGCAGAGTACACATTGTGAGCTGCAGTTACAGAGCTCATCCTCGCCAGGATTTCCAAGTTGTTTTAGAGTTGAGCTGACTAAACAGGAGGTACTGTAGAGATAGTATTGGCATTACTGCACTGCTGAACACACAACTGAACTTATCGGGGTTACAATGAGTTTCTTCCAATTCCTGTGTCAAAGGATTTGGTATTCTGTAGTCATTTAATACATACATATATATAATATACACACATATATGAGGTCATGCAGCAGAACAATATCCCCAAATGAAATTCATTATATTCATCTAAGCTGCAGCAGGTGATGTTCTTTAATCTGGTGCCGCCATTTTCTATGCTGCTACAGGATGTCCTGTTTCCAGTCTTCTAAGTCATCAGGACCTTTCCATCCATACAAAACAGGCAATTGTGTTGTCAATGCCACTCCCCCTGAGACACAACCAGTTATATACAGCAATGGTGTTGTCAATGCCACTTCCCCTGAGATGCGTTGAGTTATAGAGGTGAGCAGAGGTGTTGTCTATGTTATTTCCCGAAGGCATGCTCAGTTATATAGAGCATATGAGCAGTGATGTAGTCTATGCCACTCCCCCTTAGATACACCCAGTTGTATAGAGTAGGAGAGCAGTGGAGTTGTCGATGCCACTCCCCCTTAGATACACCCAGTTGTATAGAGTAGATGAGCAGTGGAGTTATCAATGCTACTTCCCCTGTGACAGGCATACAGTGGCAGCTTAGAAAAGAGCAGCACTGGAACATTAGTGGGTTTGGTGGATCTAATGCAGAGCCCTGTACCCAATAGGAACGACAAAATGACACTCACTATGTATCCTGCAGGTGTAATGTTTAGGGCCAATATACAAAATGAATAGGCTCTTACTGGATACTACTAAAAGCAGAGAAATCCAGGCTGCCTTCAGGAGGACAGTATTACAACCAGGTAAGTCTCTTTATTTGGTGCTGGAAAGAATTTAAAACTGTATTGAGCTTTGACATCAAATACTGTTATATGAGTTGGATAAGTTATATTTGCCTTTGAAATGTACGATATTAGATTCTAGAATGTCCTGGAAAATGATTGCTAGTATCTGATTGGCTGCTGGCAGCAACGCCAATTTATACGTTTCTCTTTTTATAGAATTTCTTAATCTACCCCTTGGTATCAACCAGTGCTTTTTGTGGGGGTATTTAGGAGCACTCAGCAGCATCACCTTTTTAGCATTTCAGTCATGATTACTTGAGACATCTTTTTTCTGGAACTACAGAAAGCCTTGGGGCCATATTGTGTTTATATAATGAACTGGGGGCATGTCTGTGGACTAGTAATACAGTGGGGCAATGCTATTTATGTCTGTGGACTATTATTATACAGTGGGGCAATGCTTTTCATGTCTGTGCTATTTTAATACAGTGGAACAATGCTTTTCATGTCTGTGGACTAATTTAATACAGTTGAACAATGCTTTTCATATCTGTGGACTGTTTTTATATAGCGGGGTAATGTTATTCATATCTGTGGACTGTTTTTATACAGTGGGGTAATGTTATTCATTGATAACTTTAGGTGAGTTCCAGCACCTTTAACATACAGCAATAGCGCTGGTATCAATATTTATCCGTTCTATTTGTGTAGATTAGTATAGTATTGGTGGAATAACATGACATTTTTTGACATTACATAATTTAATTATGAGAACCGTCCAGTTCAGATGTGCATAAGCCATAGTTTCAAGGTGTGGAGTTTGGAAGTGAGCACTTTTTGGTTAGTCGTAAAAACACTCTCTCAGCCTCTCCTGCCTTTTTTTAGAATTACTGTAGTGTGGCATCATTTATACTCAGACAAAGAACTCCATCAGTAACATGTGGACAGTATTGTTATATTCAGTCATTTATACAGTCCGAGAAGGAACCCAGGGCATATTTATGACCGTCCGCTGCGCCTCGACCCTTCACAACAATAATATATAATACAGAGGCAAGGCACAGCCTATACAATTCAAAATAAATAATAATGAAAAACAATGTATAAAACCAGCAAGGATCTTCTTAAATATAGTAAGTTTTGTGCTATTTCTCTTATTCCATATAGATTCTGCCGAAAGTCTTTCCGGATTCAGAGGGTTGTGACGACATTTGTGACGATCCGTACATTTTCTCTGTTCCTCTGCAAAATTTTGTCTTAAAAAATATATTTTACATTAAATTTCTCCACCCGCCATCTGGGGGCGATGTTTTGCTAAACTCTAAATACTGTGCTTTCAAGACTGGTCTTCACGCCTCGGAGATTTCCATGGGACATTACCATATGGATTATGTCAACATTCATTAATGTCCGCGTTAGATTGCGAGCGCTAATTGATTGTGTTTTCCACTAAATTCATAAAATCGGAATGACGGTGACTTTGCAATGACTTGCCACCTAGAGGAATATAATACATTTTTGGGGGAACAATCTTGTAAAGGTAATGGAACAGAAACATTACTGAGAAATTATTACCACCTATAGAGAATTTATTTTTAAGTGCTCAGTAGATGGCGCTCTAGAGCCAGAATTTCAAAAATGTACCAATTGTCCCAAGGTTATTCCTTCTGAGTATCTCTATCTGAGATGCCATGATTATCATTTCTATCTACAGTGTTATCTCACTTCGGCTGTATGCTTCTCAGCCACCAGGCAGCAAAAGACCACTGAGAAGTGTTATCAGATGACGTAATGATTTGCATGCTCTGCTATTAAGCAGGGAAGATTCACTGAGATGTTTGGATAATGAACGGTTAGCAAGCGAGCAAAATGCTGTAACTGCTGGAATATCGCAATGTTCTGAGCGTGTTCTTCACTCGATATACTCTTATGAGGGAGTGCTGGACAGCTGTTGGAGATACTGTTTGGTTGAAGAGATTCAGTGCCCTACATCCAGGTGACTTGAGCCTGGAATATGGGTCTATCCATCTGCATAAGTCTCAGGGGAAGTACCGTCTCAATATGACAGCCATTGATTCTCATGAATGTGATACGGATGGGCAGAAGTTTACATCCATGAATGGTAACAGCAATCTTAACAAGACATAAACGAGATATACAAAATGGGAAGATTTCAGCATAAGTTATGGGACTGATGTTGAGTTGGTGGTAGGATGCGAGCTGTTCCACTGGCTGGGTGCCACATGTTCTCCCATAGTGCCTTGCACACCAGCACTGTGCTAACAACACACCGTGGTCATCTCAATCCAGGCTGTGACTGGGCTCTGCGCTGCAATGCATTCTGGAACTTGCCTTGATGCCGGGACTGCCAAAGCCAGTTGCCGGTGACACCTCCCGGCTGAGCTTAGGCCTCCTCCCAAGCCGCCGCTAAATGACTGAGCACAATCCTGAGGTATTTGGCATTGCTTGCTTGTGCTAAGGTTAGACATGTATGTTCCGAGACCAGGAGACAGATATCGGACAGGGGTCCTAGGAGGAGGCAGAGATGGTCTGTACAGGACCCAGCAAGGGGAGCGGTGGCAGGAAGCAGTCAATATGACCTTGCCTTGAGGGGACCACTGTATACACTGCATCCTCATTCCAACATGGCGTCCAGCTGGTCTGCAAGGTCATCGAACATGCTGCCTATGTCGTCTAGTATACTGACTGTACTCTTCTCCTCCAAGGATGAGCTGTTTCCATGGGGAAGAAAAGAAACAGAAGAGTTGGGTCAAGAGAAGAATCTGCTGTCAGACTGCTACAATCACAAGACTTAAATACAGCGTAACATCCAATCTGAGCCCATGGGCCTTCTGATACGTCCCCCTTATTACCACACAAACCTTCTAAGCTCTACTTGTGGGACACTTTGCTGTGACTATGCGTTGGTTTTTAGCACCACGCAGATCACATAAACACGCGGGGCCGTATACAGAGATCAGTTTCTAGATTGGGCCGCAAACGTACGCACGCACGATGCAGGCCAAACCCCCTCACGCCCGTGACACTCCCCTCTCTCAACCGTGGTCTCGGACACTTCTGCCTCCATAGACCACTTGTAACTTTCCGTGTGCAGTCCCGTGCGTATATATGTACACGCTTATCATGATAATCACACCCACTTTGCTTCATTTAAATGCCTTCCCCGCCCATTTTTATTTAAATTCTCCCGTGTGTATTTTTCCGTCGCATATACAATCCCATATATTCAGTTCGTGAGGCACCTCCACGCGTATATTCAACGTCAACTGTGAAAAATAAACGATCCTAAAAATACGCACGGAACTCACCAGAAAAACGGATCTCTGAATACGGTTCCGTGATGAATAGTTGTAGGCAATATGGGAATGGATTGGGCTTGGAACAAGTACGGCTTTTATTACTGCGCGCAAATCAAGACAAGGCCCCGCCTCTCCATGGACAGCCACACCCAGCCACCACTTACTCTTTCTGTGCATCCTCTTGCTTAATCTTCTCCTCCACGGCCTGTAGAGCCGCGGCCAGCGACGCACTGGTCTCCTCCAGCTTCTGCTGCGCGGCCTCGCTGCTCCCTCCTTCTACGGAAGAGCTGGCGATGGACAATCGCGGAGGCTTGATGGGAACCTGCAGAGGATGACCCGGAGTCAGGGGCTTAGCGGGGCTGGAGCACAGAGACGGGGGGGTGCTGGAAGGTTTGATGTTGTTCGGTTGTTTGACGGGAGAAGGGGCCGGAGTGGAGCTGGCACTGGAGGACTGGATGATCGTGTGGGGTTTGGTGGGTTTGGGGGCTGTAGGGGGGGGAGTGGGTTTGGGAGAGACAGGAGGGGGTGTCCCCATTACCTTCTTCACCTCTGTAACAAACATAAGAGATGCAAATTAGAGACTCGCAATATTTAATAGTAAATGTTAGTAACACTTAGAGATGGACATAAAATACCACTACCGCCTCCCCTACATCAGGTCCTTCTAGTATTAGTTATCTGGCCATTTTTTACCTAGTGGGCATTTCCCCTTGGTCAATCAATGCCCTTCAATGGTGCTTAAACTATATGAACCTTATATGACCCCAGGACTGCCTTCAAGGGGGGACAGTCAGGACTGTTGTCCCAGACCCAGAGCTATTGGGACCCACCAAGTAGCAGGCCAATGCGCAGGGAAAGACTTTCTGACGACGGCCATGCCTGCCCCATCTGTATCTGGCAATGCCACTTTCCTCCACTAGAGGTCACTCTAATGCTTCCTTGAAATTCATGTAACTGCTTAGAATGTTGGTGGTAGCTTCTAATGTCAAAAAATCTTCACACCCATAACTCATTCAACTCCATATGGCTAAAGTGTAATGTGGGTGCTGTAGATATCACTGGATGCTCCAGCGATCATCGGGACCCCTCAGAGACATGTAATTAATCAATCCCGAAGCTTCACAGGACAGAAGCATCTTCATAACAAAAATGGAGCCTCTTCAAGAACAGCCATTTGCTCCCCTCTGACCAGACTTTGGTTTACAGAGGAAGCGATGAGCTGACACTGGGCCCAGTCCAGAAGCACATGGAAAGCATAACGCAGCATTCGTAGAATTGGGACAGGCTGCTTGCAATCTAAAAGCTCACACAAAGGTGCCTTTGGATTCCAAGTGCGCTGCGCATGAGTAGGGTTGTACAGTGTAATGCGGTCAGTAAATGGAGTTCTGACCCTTTAAATGCGTTCAATTGTCACATCCTAACACAAGAGTAAGAAACTGGTCGCAGACTATGACATCACCTGGAGCTGGGGCCAATGTTTGACGGTCCTTTTTTACGCCTGTGTTCGGCTCTGGATTAGGTGCTCTCGCCTTGGCCCCACCCTTACTAGACACTGACTACGTCCCTCCACGCTTCCCTCCATCAGCACGCCCCTCAGAATGCTAGCCGCCACAGCTCAAATCAGGCTCAGATCTGAATTGGCCGGAACTGTGCGCTTTACGTTACTGAGCATGTGCAGATTACGTCACGTCAGCTGTTGTACGATAACCTCTGAATCAGGACTACTCAGTCTATCACAGTAAATTTGTGAGTGGCCAATAGTGCTGGCCCTTCTGAGCATGTGCAGCTGTCAGACATCCACAGACCTTGAACCGCTATCACCCCCTCCCCCTCCTCTCCCCCATTCAGGCTGTTTCATAACTGTTTCGATTCAAGAGAAGAAAAGATAATTATCTAACTATAGGACAATTAATGACGAAAACAGCCCAGCAAGATGGTCAGACATTCCTCCAATATACAAAGCAATCTACAAATGTACCTCGGTCATTGTAAGCACATGTGTTACAGACTCCTCCTACCTCCTACAGGACCTGTGGTCTGCACCTTCTTTGTGGGTGTGGAAGGTGTGGGGCTCTTTCTGGAAGGCTGTATGATGGTGGGCTTTGGTGAGACAGGAGGTTTAATGCTGCGTTCGGGAGTCTGTGCTATTTGTTCTGTGCTGTCCGGCCGCCCCATCCCTATCACGCTCATCTCAGAGACAGGGCGGCGCTTCACGGTGCCCATTCCATTCTGATACACGACCAAAGGCTCTGCCCCGCCGTCCTTGTCTCGAGACTTCGGCCTGCGCTTCACTGTGTCTGATTCCGTGAGCAAGAACTTCACGTCTCCAGAGTGATGGCCCTGTCTGGCTTTCACCCTACGCTTCAGTGTCACACTGGACTCCACACAGGCCAAGTCTGCTGAGTGTTTGGGTGATTCGGCCACTGGCGAGTCTGCTTGATCCGATCTGGATGGCCGTGGACGATGTTTGACGGTCTGCTTGCGTTCTTCTGCAAAGGGTATGACGTCGGAAGGGCTGCGGGGCGAGTCGGGCGGTCTTGAAGCCTCCTGGCGCTCTCTTCGAGCTGCAGATACCAGCCCGGTCACAGGTCCACTGATTGTTCTCCGACGGTTGACTACCTCTCCGTCCAACCCAATGGCCTCACGGTGCTTTACTCCAGCCACGGTGCCTGGAAGCCGGTGAAGTTCAGGACTGGCTGGCTGGGGTAAAAGGTGAATACAATAACCATCAGATCCTCTTGGTCTCTGGCCAGAGATGGCCCTTGGCCCCCCGCCAATTGAGGAGAGTTCTAGCATAGCAGCGATACTCTTTACACTGCCAGCACTTCCAGTGTCTACTACACCCCCAAAGTCACTGGCTCTCCGCTGTTCCCGATAGCCCTCTCCTTCGGCGTCATCAGCTGACAACCCATCACCTAGGTTGGTCCCAGAGATGGCCGAGCTGGAGCGCTTAGGTGGGGGTGGAGGGGGCCCCTTTTTTCTGGGGCGCACTGCAAAAGACTGACTGCGATTAACGTTCTTGTCTACCCCAGATTGAGATCGCACCGAGTGGCTCCTCCCCACACGCCTTTGTCCTGTACCATAGGGGCCCCCGTCAATAACCAACAACTCCTCTTTTTCTCCATCAGAGGACGCATATCGGTTCAAGCTATGTGCGCGTTTCTTGGGCCGCCCATGGCTTGCCCGCTCTCCCTCTTCAGCGCCGTCATCATCGTCATCTCCATCGCTACCTGCCGGAGGAAGGCAAAGCACAGGGACGGAGACGGGCAGCACGGGCACTGCTTGAGCCAAGTGAGCAGGCCCTGTGTCAGTCTCAATAGGTTGTGGAAGAACATAAGCAAAGCCTCTGTGTGTGGGAGACTGAGGCATGGATCGTGGAGACATGGGCCGGTCTGACGGTGGAAGCAGCTGAGGCGTTGGCTTCACTTTGGCAGTGGCTTGTGGCGAATTGACCGTTTGTGGCGACGAAGGGGTCCCTTTAGTTGGGGTTTGTGGGGGAGTGTAGCTCTGTCCTCCTGGAGGAAAAGACTGTCGTGGTTTTCCTGGGACAGGTGGGACACTGGCCCTCTTCACCGAGTGTCCTTGCTTGAGAGGCCTGGAGTCTCGACCCACTTCTTCTTTCTTCACTTCATCTGTTAAGTATTCTTGGCTCTTAGACATGACAGTGGTGGGACCCTTGTTTCCATCTCCCAAGAGCTCTTGGGAGCTGCTGATGTGCCTGGCCCGGCCACTGAGGCTGCTTTCGTGGTGAAGTCTTGCCCCTGTGGGCCCTCTGTAAGAACCTTCTCTGTGGTGGGGCACGTGGTTAATCTGCTTCTCAGAACCATTCGCAGCGTCACTGGTCATAGCCGCCTGTAGCTCATCGCTCAGCTCACTGTCTTGGAAGGTCTTCATTTTAGGTGACTGGCATTCTGCACTGTCAGGTGGAGGAGAGTCGATGGATTCCAGGTTCTTCTGAGGGGGTCGTCTTCTCATGCTTCCCGAATCAAACTTACCATACTCTGCCCTTTGGATTTCCGACAGCTTCTTCACCGCCAGCATTAACTTTTTCTGGTGACCTTAAATTAAGGTGAAGGAAAAAGTTAATTGAGTGGAAGAAACATTTAAGAAATGTCTAAGAAAATAGAACAGTTATAAGTGGCAGCCAATCAAATGCATTTTAAGGTGCAAATGGCAGCCAATCAAATACATTTTAAGGTGCTTTGTATGAAAGTCCTGTTTTGGCCATATTTTGTGAAGGCCACCTTTATGATGATGTAGGAAGGTGTTTGGAGCTTGGGCAAACTGAAAGACAACATTGGAGGTTTTTAATCAGCCACATATGCATAAATGGATTAGGTGTATCATCAATACCTAGTTTGGTGATTCCGATCTCTTGTAGATCTTCCCACGTAATATCTGTGATGAAATCAATATTCTCGTAACCGTTCTCCACCAACACTTTGTAATACTGGCCAAGACCGATCAGAGAAAGCCAGAGGGACAGGTTTGCCTGGGAAGGAAGGAAAAATAGAAAAAAATGGAATCTGCTGCCCCCTATAGCTTTCTCTAGAGAGTCACAAGCCAGCTGTAACAGGTACAACATATCTTCCTCTGGCAGTACTCACTGGTTTGTACTCAGGAAGCCATTCTCCAATATTTATGCTATTGATTTCAGAGAAGATCTTTTTCCTGTGCCCTGGTTTTGTGACCCCGATGGCCGTGAGATCCTAATAGATAAAAACAGCAGGTTAGAACCAGTTATTACTTAAATTGACTAGCAAACCAACATTTTCTCATATTTTAGCTATGTCTCCGCAAGATCTAAAAATGATTGGTTGCAGGCCAATATTGATGCCATTATAGCTTTCCTGAAAGAGATCTCCATTTACTTTTCATCTTTGAGCAATCTTTTATGAAGACCTGAAATGCAATAGAGAATGTGCAGAAATAGCTGGAATTATGGCTTTCCTGTTTTCACAATATTGTGACCTGAAATGCGTTGGTTTCAGGCCATTATATCTGTCATTATAGCTCTCCTGGTGTAAGAAATAACCATCTCAGAAATGTGATGGTGACTGTTATTCACTCACTCTACTGAGCAGCCTCCACAGATGCCCCCACCCCTCCTCACCTCGGGGGTCATACGACTAATAGTCGGTATGTCGTATCCAGAGTTGATGAAGTTGGGAGCGTAGAGCTGGAGCTGGAACTTGCACAACCACTGGAACACGGCTTCAGCACTCTACAGCCAAGACAATGGCGTTAATGTCAATGCTGACACAGATAAGTAGATAAAGTAATACTGAGGTTATACAGGTTACAGTTACTGCAAAACTAATTATCCTTTGTAAGGGTTGTCTGAATGGGGGGGCCCTCTAACGTATTAGAGTGGCAACAGGGGGAAAAAGGAGGTTCTGAGGGCATTACTGTTTGTAGCTAGATTATATGACCTGGCGGAATTACTATACAGTATATCATGTGACATGGGGACATTACTGTGTGACAATCATATCAACTAGGGACATTAATGTGTTAAATAATCATGTAAACTGGGGACATTACTGTGTGATATTCATGTGAACTAGGGACACATTAATGTGTTAAATAATCATGTGAACTGGGGACATTGCCATGTGACATAATCATGTGAACTGGGGACATGACTGTGTGACATAATCATGTAACCTGGGGACATGACTGTGTGACACATTCATGTGAACTGGGGACATTACCATGTGACATAATCATGTGAACTGGGGACATGACTGTGTGACATAATCATATGACCTGGGGACATTACTGTGTGACATAACCATGTGACCTGGGGACATTACTGTGTGACGTAATGGGGGGCAGGGACTGATGTGAATTTTTGTTTAATATTTTAAAGCGCGTTGTAATATCATGGCACTATATAAAATAAAAAATCTTCTGTATATGTAACAGAAGAAAAAATAGTAAGAAGTCATCGGCCTGTGTCTAGGGGGAAGGTGGAGAAAGACGGCTTCTTTTACATGTGCCCATTAGTCAGTCTGGGAGATCAATGCATTGATCTAGAATAAGAATAAACTCTTCCAAGGTTAAACCTGTTACAGGAATATTCCAGCCGAGACCTATCATCCACATCAGCCTCTGTCGCATCTCTGGTCACTGCGGTCATGGGTTTATAAGGAGATAGAGGCCAGGAATGTGTGGCTAGAGGTATGTGGCTATATTGGTGATCATGTAACGTGTGTATCGCATCTATTATAAGACTGTGCACTGGAATAACGGACTTGTCACTTGTATTTCTACTGTACTAGTTATAGAGTGCCCGCTATACCTTCCTGTACTATCTACTAGCTCTATCAGCAATACCCATGCAGTCAAAGCATGCTGGGACTCATAGTTTTACACCACATTGGGAGACACAGCTTGGCCAGGCCAGTACTAGCCCTTTTTAGTGGCTAACAGTTACCTGTATGAAAATGTCAGTCTGCTGCAGTTGGCATCATAGAGAAATATGTTAGTATGATTGGGTTACCACCAGGAGGTGTGTAGTGAATATGCAATCTGATTGGACAAGAGCCACAGCCAATCCATTAAGGAGTCAAAGACACTGGGCACACTATGTATTCTGTTTTATACAGACGCAAGTTCCTAAAATAACGAAAAGGTTCTCCAATAGCCAGAGAGGTCGGTAAGTGGTGATTTTTATGGGTAAAGTTTGGCAATCTGTCAGTGGCCAGGCTAGGTTCACAAATAAGAGACACACTTATGTTGCCTGGATATCGTAGGAGAATGTGGTAGGATTTGGCAGGTCTCAGAGATAGGTAGGAAGATGCTTGTTCCCCCAATAAAAAAATAAATGGCATATTTACTAAAACTTCTCCCAATTAAAATGGTGGTGCCCATAGATACCAATTCGACTGAGGCTGCCACTTTCTAGAATGTAGCAGACAGATGATAGATATTATGGGCCAATCCTTTGCCTATACAGAACTTCTAGCAGATGTCCCCTAGCTGAGATCATGGCTCATGAGGTTGTGCCACCTGGCTGCTGATCAGAGATAAGGTATTGGCAGAATTTGACGAGCTGAGGGCCCCTAGCAAGGAGGCGGGACCTGAGGCTGGATGGGTGGGACTAAGAGGAGCCAGGCTGGACAGGGGGCGGAGCTGGGTGGGTCGGCTACCTGATAGAAGATGTCAGAGGCTGACAGCATAAAACAGCACTCGGCCCTCCATGTATAAGTGCTGAGTGCTACAGCATTATACATACACACACTCATACATGGAGTGCCGAATGCTATACATACATACACTCATACATGGAGCTATACACAAACACACATACATGGAGCTATACATTCATACATGGAGTTCCGGGCGCTATACATACATACTCATACATGGAGCTATACATACACTCATACATGGAGCTATACATACATACACTCATACATGGAGCTATACAT
>WWET01000039.1:1353306-1365196 GCA_011038615.1 Limnodynastes dumerilii | reverse complement strand
GAAATGCGCGTCTTTCAGGAAGGCGCCAAATATCCCTTCCTAGTTGGACTCCACGGCTTCTTCCAGACTGTGAGCCGTATGTACTATATAATAGAGTACATTAATGGCAGTGACCTCTACTACCTAATGTCCTGCCAGGAGATCAGAGGAGAGGAACAGGCTGCGTTTTATACAGCAGAAATCAGCCTCGCCCTGAACTACCTGCACAGCAAAGGCATAATCCACCGGGACATCAAACCCGAAAACATCCTGCTGGATGCGCCATATAAAATAAAGGTCACCGACTACGGGCTGTGTAAGGATGGGCTGGCACCAGGGGACACCACCTGGACATTCTGCGGTACCCCATCATATACCGCACCGGAAATGCTCCTGGAAGAGCCCTATAATAACAGCGTGGACTGGTGGGCTCTCGGCATTGTCACCTTCGAGATGATTGTTGGGTGCACACCCTTCTCAATGGTGGGATCCATCTACAACCCAGACATTGACCCTACAGATGTCCAGTTTCAACATATATTGGAGAAGGAGGTGACATTTCCAGACTTCATTTCCCAAGATGCAGCTGAATTCATAACAGCTCTATTAGAAAAAGACCCAAAACAACGACTCGGCTGCTACAAACACACTTATGCCGAGCTTCAGGGTCATCATTTCTTCAGTGGCATAAACTGGGATCTGCTGGAGAAAAGACAAATTACTCCCCCATTCCAGCCAAACATCCAGGATGACCACACACAGGAGATTGACCAATCAGAGTTCAGCGACTTTGATTGTGTCAACTCCAGATATCTATAAATAACATCAAGGCGGATACAGCTGTCTATGGGTCAAGCCATGCGAAGTCTTCACCTCAATCCAGCATGGTAAATACAGGCTAATATTTATTTCTAAGTTATTAGAACAATGTGAATATCATTTATTTTCTCTCAGCAGTAAAACCTGTATTAAAAGATTTATGAAGTTAATATTATAAGTAAATAAATTATGGCTAATGAAGCAGCAGATAAGAACACCCTGATATAGAAGATATAGAGACTGTAATAATGTGCAGACCCTTCCTCATTATATCCCTTCCCCACTAACCCCGCCCCCTCTGTCCCCAACCACACCCCCAACTGTAATCCTCGCTTACTTACCCCTATGTTCTATGTTCTATGTACAGAGCCTTCTCATATGAACACCTGACAGCAGCCGTCTCATCCTGAAGTTCAAGCTGCAGCTGCTGCAGAAGAGAAAAATCCATCTCTCCAACTTCAACCATTTATTCAACATCCAGAACATCAGAACTGTCCAGACCATCAATGGATCATCTGCAGCCATCAGGGACATGCATCAGACGTCACAAGACCTGTGTCCCAACTACACCAGCAGACGCTGAGCAGATTGTCTGCAGCAACAGCAATAGACAGTTCTGTCCTTATTAATGTAACATCCATGTAAATAAAGCGCATACACAGAGAGTGATGAAATGATGGATTTGTGTTGTCTTTTATGTGGATGTGATGTTACCAGGAATCAGGGGCATAAGATAAAGCTTGTGGGATATTACAGGAGAGTGAGGGAAATCTATGTGAAAAGAGAAGGTCTGTCCATAGGAGGATGCAGCCAGGAAACACATCCAGGGAGGAGTGAAGGTGTGAGGGTCCTGCACACTAGAGCCTACATCCTAGAGAGCTTATTCACATAGTGGTCACCCCTAAGAAGACTGAGGGATTGTAAGTGTAAGTGATCGTGCATTATATGCTGTGCAATAATAGTCCATATATAAATACCAACCCACAGCCCTTAAACCACACAGGGAGAGCAGTTCTCTTTAGTCACTGTACAGTATAGTGTATGCACTCACATTGCATCATGCAGCATGGACAGATGTAAGGTGATGGCTTCAGAGTGTGACATTGTAAAGGCATCTATTTAATCCTTTTGCCCCATCATTGCGACTGGATGCTCAGCTGCCATTTTCTGCTTGTTTTGTGTGTTATGATTAGATTTCATCTCATTTAATTTATGCGTTTGTGTTACCCAATCGGAATGCAATGGGCCGGGCTGTGATCACAAGTGGGCGTAACTTGGTATTACCATGTAAACAGGGGCGGAAAGTGACCGAATCAGCCCCATAGTAAGGAGGCGTGGCTCAAGTCTGAATGGGGCTCGTCCCTCCGAGTATGACCGCTGAGCGCTACAGTCTAATGATCCAAAACCAGAGTACTGTTACTCCAAAGCCTCAGAGGGTGTCATATGCCAGTATAGCCACAGGGGGCAGTAGAGTGCAACGTTCTGCGCATCAGGAAACACCCAAGAAAGGAGAAATGTCATTCTTTTAATGTGGAAGACAGTAAGGACCCCTCCCCCTCACTGGGAGGCTTTCCTGGATGAGGGTTTTGCAGCTGGGTTCACCTGTAGGGACCCGCATTCATCCGGTCAGTATCTTTAACAACTACCCCTTTCTGGAGCAATTGTGGGATGACTGCCCTAGGAGGAAATGGGAACGTTAAAATACCAAATCTTGTAATAAACAAATAAAGGTTATCAAGGGCCAGCAGATACGTCACAATAGATGAGCCCCTTGTAAAGGTGCCGGACCCAACAAAAAAATGTATGGTGAGGGGCGTGGTCTGTGTCTGTCACCCGGTATGTCTCCCCTCTGGGTTTGTGTCACTTGCCTGTGGCTGCCCAGGTTGGTAGAGACTGTATACAGTGTTATTACCCGGGGCAGCTAAGGCCGTGTAACCAGCGTGGATCCCCCGGACAGGTTGTCCAGTGGTGGAGTGCGCAGGGTGTCAGGGATTGGGCCACGAGTCAGGTCAGCGCAAAAAAAGAAACTGCAAGTTGTTTGGGGCAGAAGGAGCCATACACAGAACATGACACAAGGAAAGACTATGGCCAGTATTCAGACCACCGGACGTATTGCATATACGTCCGGTGTTTACCGAAACTTGATACTGCGCATGCGTAGTAATTTTATACGGAACCTGCGTATCTTTTTATTATGTAGATTACGTATATGCAGTCTTTAAGACCGCATATACGCAATCTATGTAACAATAAGATACGTAGATTACGTAAAAAAAAAAAAGTACTACGCATGCGCAGTATAACATTTTGGTAAACACCGGACGTATATGCAATACGTCCGGTGGTCTGAATACGGGCCTTTAACCCGTCAGAGGAAGACCAAGAACCTGTATAGAGAAAGTAGAGAGGGAAGCAAAGCGGAATAGCGCCCCCTGGCTGTAGTAAGGAAAAATAGCCAAAAAGAAATGGCCGACAGCTGAATTGTGGCTGTATCATATGCAGAATACTTTACATTTATTCAAGCTTAATATCAGGAACAGGTATTTAAGGCCAAAGGCCTAATTTCACTAACGTAACCGTTCACAATAGCAAAGGGCAGCGGCGACCTGCAAGGCTCCATTAGGGTTAGGCTGCGGAAGAAGAAGGGTTAAGGTTAGGGTTAGGCTGCGAGAGATGGAGGGTTAAGGTTAGGGTAATATAAGGGTATAAGCTTCCAACAAAGCAGGATTCCCATCTTGATGCGTCGCTGGAACAATTATTTCTGAAGTTTTACCATTGGCGAAGCGACTGCTTACAATACGGAGCGGTCAGAAAGCGATGTGCCTGAAATCACATCAGACCAGAAAACCACACCCAAAGAATCCAATGAACCAGGGAGAAAGCAAATCTTATTCAGGAGTAGGGAAAACCAATAATACATCTGCTTGAAATGTAGTCTTCCAATGTTATAGAGGTGGAGGCCGGATTCACAACCCCGTCATTTTTAACACACGTGGCTAATTTTACAATTCTAGTAAACCCAGCGTCCTTTTCTTCGAGGCTCCTCCATAGTGGGTAGAAGGTGTTAGTACATTGGCGCGGGACTTCCTCAAAGACTGCTGTGAGTAAAACCTTTCGAGTTCCACATGAGTATCTTCTGGCCCACGTGACCTTGGGTCTGAGGTGACAAGGAGATGGCACGTGGAGCGGGAGAAGTCAAAAGCTCCTTTATATATCTATCTCTCTCATAGAATTTTGACCCTTTACACCCACCCTGTACCCTTCCTGTGAAGCAACCATCCTCATACTTACCTGAACCCACCACCCTGCAGTCACACTTCCTACCACACACATAGGATTCATTTATCTGTTTTGTTAGCAACCAATTAACCTACTAGATGATTTTTGGCATGTGGGAAGAAACAGGAGCACCCGGAGGAAACCCACACAGACACAGGAAGAACATATAAACTCCATGCAGATAAGATCTTTATCTATTAATCTATCTATCTATCTATCTATCTATCTATCTATCTATCTCATATCTATCTCTCTCATATCTATCTCTCTCATATCTATCTATCTCTCTCATATCTATCTATCTCATATCTAAGTATGTATTTAGTGACATTTTAACATTCAGTAAATACTGATGCTGCCATTTTTATTGAGAAATCGTTTTCTTGACAGTGCTAAACACACCCATGGGTGGAGCAATTCACAAGACACACCCCTGTGTGAGTACAGGACACACCCCTTTGGTGCAGCTCCTTGATAATGCTATCATAATCTCCATGATATTCATTTACAGAAGTTGGCAACTGCAAGAGGTCAAGGGTCGCTTGCACTGGCCTGACCAATAACTGAGTATTTATCAATGCATGAGTGATGGTTGAATAGAGATATACGAGAACGTGGCTCTCTCTATAGACTGTAGGATAAAGGTAAATACTGCAGAATGATTTAAATAACACATATTCAGGAAAGAAACAAATAATGTAAACTTATATGTAATAAAAATAAAACAAAGTTAAAATGCTGCCTGTCAGCGCACCCATATGGTAATCCAGTAATTAGCATTCTGGCAGCAACAGAAGAAAGTGACTTATATGCCACATTTAGAGACATTCTACAATTAGCCGACCAGATGTGCTTCTCTTAATCAAAAGCGGCTCATGGGGACAGATGCCACAAGGTGGCGCCAACACGAAACACCGGAGCAGCCCATGGTTCTCTGTCTGCATTGCAGTTCTCACTGGGAGCCAATGTACCATTAGTAGCTTCCGTATGATATAGTGTTGTCAATGCATGCAGTGGGTGTAATTACAAGGTCTCTCTCTGTGGGGTTGCTGTGGTAGTAGGCTCATTGCAGCTAGTTAAATGCTTTTAACACATAAATGATTCTAATGTACAATATGCATAAACCCCTGTACATAATATCTGCAACAGTGAAATCTTATGAGTTACAAGGAATGATTTGTAGCAGATTTCCCAGCATACAAGAGAGACGCACACCTAAAGACACCATTTGCTGGGGGATGGTCAAGTCAATACTCATTAATGGTCATCGAAATCACGCCCACTTGCAAAGAGCCACCCAGCTCCCCCTATTGGAAACTGCTGGAAGTGTCATCGCTCTAAAGTCTGGTTACGGTGTTCGTTCGGTGTACGTTCTGATTGGGTAATGCAGATTCGTGCATATGCAAAAAGGGGATATATTACTATTCAAACACATGGAAATGAGGAAAATATCGGAAATTAAGATCCGGTCCAGAGCCTCATCTATGTATTAGTGCGCAGTCGCCGGCCATCAGAACACTATACCAGGAGCCAGGGACGCTGTACAGTATAGTGTGGGGCCAGTATAACCATGAGAGTCTGTAATGACAGATACCGTTAAGCTGTAACGTTCTCTCGCTGCCCTCAGAGCGTCACACTTAAGTCACTGAATCCACGGCGAGAATGTTGCGCTGTTTATTTTGTTTCGTGCATATTTAATGATCTCCGAAGTCAAGGCATAACGTTCTGCAGAACCTACAGGGTCTCCAAGCTGAATCTCATTCGCATATAACCTTTCAGGACATCCTTACTTCCCATCAGCGAGCTTCATTATCCCCCATCTTCATTAGCACCTCCATACCTGGAGCTACTCCGCCCTCTACTGGTGTCACAAAAAAGACCATTGTACCAGAAAACCTCATCCCCAAACCCGCCTCGTCATCAATAAGTGCACGGAAAGGAATACAAATGGTTCTCTGGATCTCACGGATTCTAATACGGCTGGAGGATGTGACACGTGAAATTCAAATTCATATGGAAACATGTTCCATTTTTGTATGTCTGGATCCGTTCCAGTGTTTACACTGAGTGCTAAACCGCTGTTTGGTCCCGATAGCTGCTGTTTTGCTAAACGCTTTCTGTACTTGTGAGAACGTGTTACACTGAGGAAAGCTACAATAATCTGCACAGCTTCTCCCCACAGACCACCTCTCGTCTGACAAGATAAAACAGGCTTTGCCCTCAAGATGTAGCAGGATCATTTAAAAAGCAATATGTGTCAATATGAATAACACGCCGTTTGTCAGTATTCCACCAGACTTAGAATCCGTCAGTCGCAGGAAATAAAAATGAAATTAAAATTGTTGTAGACCGGAAAGAGAAAATACCAGCAAATGCGCAGAAATTTCTACCCTAAATATTTACAAAACATGGAATTAGCCTTAATGGCATATGCCCGGAGCGTTGGGTACCACAGATAGAGTGTGGGTCCGCCTTAATATACACACTGGGCTCCGGATTCACAGTTACGAAGTTTTCATCTTACGTACGTTGTTTTAAGAATTGAGCTACTACGCCTACCTAGTAGGTTATTTATACTATCTACGTACCATTTACCATCTACGTAACTGTCAATCCGGACCGGGATTGCCAGAACTGACAGCAGATTAGAAGCACTTGGCCCATCTAGTCAGCCTATTTTTATTTTATTATTTTTAAACCATATTTGACCCTTAATTAAGTTTTCCCAAGCATGCTTAAGTTGTGCTATTGTTACCCTCTACCACCTCAGAGGAGAGGCAATTCCACTTATCAACTACCCTTTCAGTAAAGTCATTTTTGCCCATTTCCTCTAAACGTACCACCCTCAGTTTATACACATGCCCCCATGTTCTATTACACCTCTTCCTTCTTAAAATATGCCCTCCTGTACCTGGTTACACCCCTTGATATATGTGAAAGCTGCTCTCATATCCCCCCTGGCCCTTCTCTGCTCCAAGCTATACATGTTGCTCCCTCTAGTCTGTCTGTATGTTGTGTGACACAGGCCATGCACCAGTTTAGTTGCTCTTCTTTGCACAGTCTCTAATGTATTTATGTCTTTCTGGAGATACGGCCCCCAGAACTGAGCACAGTATTCCAGGTGAGGGCGTACCAACGATCTATAAAGGGGCATCACTACTTCTCTCTTTCTGCTACTAATTCCTCTCCCTATACAACCAAGCATCTGACTTGTCTTTCTCATTACTTTGTTACATTGGCTACCTTTAAGTCACATAAAATAGTGACTCCTAGATCCCTTTCTAATGTTATGCCATTCATGATATATTGAGCTTTTGGGTGTTAGTTAGTGCAAGATTTTTTGCCATTTAACTGTAGTTGTTACACTCCTGACAAAAGACATACAAGAGACTCAGCCACACATAGTATTATATTCATCACAATTTTACCAGTGACTTCGTGTATTCGTATACAGCGAAAATTATGGTCCAAATTTAAAAAATAAAAATGTTCTCTAGTTTACGCATATTTCCATTAAAACTTTTTCGTTCTGTAAGCCATATAAGCTTAAGAAGAATGACACCTACAACACCTTGATACAGAGGGTAGGTGTCTTGTGATGACCCGTACAATGTACTGCCATCAAAACTTCTGTACTTCCGCTAAGGTAGCCCAGGGATTACGGTTCGCTCCGAATATATTTCGTTGGCATGTGGCATCTCTGACCCCCCAAAAAATCTTATTTCCGAATCCGGAAAAATATTATTCCATATAACACTATTGTAACTAACATTATTAAGATTAAGATCAATACTTAAAGATCATGGGCCTAATTCAGAAGCAGCTTGAAAATAAGAGAGGAAAGTAAGTTACTCCTGGGCTGAACCATGTTGATTGCAGGGGAGTCATATTTCATCTGTTGCAAACAGTATTAGAGTTGAGAGATGATATTTCCCAGCCCAAGTCTAAATAACAGTGTGATACAGGGTTGCCGACTCTCCCAGAATGTCCGGGAGACCCACGAAATTCTGGCAGTTCCCCCGGTATCCTAGGAGAGCCGGCAAATCTCCCGCAAGTGACTTACAGCCTCAAGTCCTACCCCCTGGAGGGAAGCTGTTAAAAGTCGGCAACCCTGGTGTAATAATCGGTCAGTATCTGTGTGCAGTAAGCAATTCAAAGATATATCCCTGCATGCCAAGAATACAATTACCTTGACTCCCCCTGCAATCAACATGGTTTTGCCAAGGTGTAACTTTCCTCTCTTATTTTCAAGCTCCTTCTAAAGTCTGAATCAGACCCCATATAAGCAGCAGTACATTATACAATGGACAATTTCACTCTATAATATATAGTATTATAATATATAGTTACAGACTAAGGGCTAGCTCTATTAAGCTTCTCAAAAGGAAAAATGGAGATGATGCCGATAGCAACCAATCAGATGCTAGCTCTCAGTTTCCTATTACATACTAGAGAATATCAATTAGAATCTGATCTCCATTGTTTCTTTTGGGAAGTTTAGTAAATCTAGTCCCATTACTTCACTACATGCAAATGATCACATACAACACATATATCATGCATGTACCAGGAGACAGGAGATAATGGCTTACCCATCCGTGTCTTGAAAATTGACATTCACTCTTTTTGCTGATCCAAGGAGCTCTGTGATAATAATGAGAGAAAAGGGAGATCATTGAGAACACATGCAGATCTGTCATCAGGCTGTGGTGTTAAGCATCTGCATAGCTGTCACAATGTGCATGTCTTTCACACCTTATAACACTGTGCTGTCTTATAATAAAGCCTAAATAAAGGTATAAAAATAAAATGCCTGGAGAGCATGCTGCAGTACTTACTGTGACCAGCATCTGATGGTGGCACTGTCTCAATGACTAGTAGATTGTTTAGGTCAGGATATCTACATTACATGATTCTATTACTATGTATGGCATAGATGACTGCTCTCGTGTCGTGCGTAATCTTGTATAGGTCGTCTGTAAAATTGGCATATTTACGTACGACAGGGCGTTCCTTTAATACGCCAGCCGTAAATACGCTCCACTTACGCTATGTAGGCGGAGGGAGGAATTTAAATCGTACAGTATGGACCGGGTTCTGTAGTTACGACCATCGCGTAGTTACGTCCGGTCGTTCTTATGATGACAAAAGTTAGGGTAGGGTCCAGCAGGCGTAAGGCTGTGTCATTACGCATGACTGGTGGGAGTGCATATTATTTACGCTTGCGTAAATCCGATCCGCGCTAGTTCGTAACACAGACGTAGGTCTAAATCTGGCCCACGGTTCCCGTCATAGCAAATAGCTCCAGCTAACAGATTACAAGCATCTGATTGACGAAAATGGAAGCTGAGAGAAACGTAACTCTAGTGAAGCGCAATTCAGCTAGGAAGGAATGCGTCTCTTCTCGCCCATATCCGCCTCACATAGGACTATCCGGCTCATACACAGCAACAATAAAACAGCGGCAGCTTCAGTCCATTTCATAACACTAAGCCCTCTCATTAGACCTAACGTGACAGGTAAATCATCCTTTTATCTAATATTCAATCCGCCAGCAAAGCGCTCTTAGCAGAGATATTGCAGCTCTGAGTGACAACATATGACGCATGAGCCACTCCTGCTGTGTGTGCTCTGATTATAAAGCCGGGCATCTGATGGATTACAATCACACTCCCCGCGTTCATAATAGTAACATAAACATACGCTGCTGCTACATGAGCAAGCATTGGATTATCCGGCTGCTCTCCCGTTTCCTGCTATCAGTGATTCACTGGAGTTTATTTTGCACTTGGAAGATTCATTGTTTTGTGGACCCATTGACTGTGCTCAGTGGAGGCGGCCATTTTATCAGCTACAGCATCATTTATTTGAATATAACCCATCTGTCTCAGGAAAACTGGTCATGAACTGATCCAGTCATTGGGTCAGCACCAAAATGGCTGCCACCATGGTATGCCTCCCAACATTTGGTGGCTTAAAATGGGACAAATATGCCCGTCTGACCCTGCCTGAACGCTACCCCTGGACCCATCCAAACTCCACCTGTCGCAGCGCCAAGGACAAAAATGAAAATAGTCATTTAAAAAACAAATCTGCATTCATTGTAGGACAAAATGGAAGGTGGGAGGAACATTTGGGAAGTATGCCATTGTGCCTACAACCATATCTGTGTTTGCTTGGGGATTATTTGGACAATTCCTTCAAGTACAATGGGCAATAAAGTGCCAGGGCCATTTGATTATGCCACACATTAATGTCTGCAGTTCACGTTAACAGTGGCAGACAATAAAGATCTTAGTTCCCTTGATTGTGCCATACAATAATATTCCCATTTCCCATGATAATGCCATATTAACACCATATAGATAAAGCCACTTAGTAGAGTCCCCAGCTGACATGATTATGCCACACACTAATGTCTATAGGTCATAAGATTATACCACTATAATTTCCCCAGATCACATGACTATGCCACACAGTAATGTCTACAGGTCACATGATTATACCACTGTCATTTCCCCAGATCACATGACTATGCCACACACTAATGTCTACAGGTCACATGATTATACCACTATCACTTCCCCAGATCACATGACTATGTCACACAGTAATGTCTACAGGTCACACACATGATTATACCACTGTCATTTCCCAGATCACATGACTATGTAATGTCCCAGTCACACTACAAATTTTTAAACGATGGACGATATTATAGAACAATTTAATCACCAATCAGCCGTCATACATACTACACACGATTTTTAGTTGAGCCTTTATTATTAAATGGCTTGATTGTTAAAATTAAACTTTTTAAAAGATGCAATTAAACCATTTTGTGTACTTTGCACAGATCAGAAATGTTCATTGCAGCATACACACATGTACGATATCGTTCAAAACACTCCTTTATTGGGTGATTTGAACGACTATCGTTCTGTAGTGTGTATGGCCCTTAATGTCTTCAGGTCACATGATTATGACTCTCTGCTCCTTGGCGCCTCTCTCATGTTTGTGGGGGCACAAGTTGACCGTTTCCCTCCCTGTTTTCACACCTCTGGCATTGCCCAATTCTCTATAGAAAGGAGAGAATGCAAATGTATGTCCAAGCAGGTGCGTTTTAAAAGCAGGATTTTTACTGACACTGGACCATATTCAGAAGTCCGATTTTTAATAGTACGCAATTATACGCACGCACGTAGCAAAGCAACACCCATGACACTAACCCCTCACACTGAGGGGTTTTCCTTGACTTACGAGTGCACCCTTATGTCTACGTGTGTAGTTACGGGCGTACGTCATGGTAGTATCTATCTAACCGTACCCTCAAATGCCCATTTAAATGCATCCCCCTGCCCTGTCTCACGTAACTTTGAATGTATGGATTTCAACCACGCCCCTCCACACGTATGTCCCCAAGTGCGATTCCCAAGTACGTGCCTAATGGAATACCGTGCGTTAATTCTCCGATCTTTAAATTACGCAGACAAATCCACGTGAAAACGTGTCCGTGAATACAGCCCATTATTACTGTAAAACACACCTACAATTCACTAATTTATGCCATATATGGCAGACCAGCTTACCTCATTATAGCTATATTGTGAAGCAAATCTCCCACTAACATCATCTCCCAATATCTGTCCTTATTCTGCCTGTCAAACACTAGAATAAATCAGAAATATCTGGCTCCCGGGGGACCGTGTGACTCATCCCCGTCCTTTTCTAATCCTTGTGTCAGCCACATTATCTGGGCTGTGAAAGGTGGGGAGATCAGAGGCAGGCAGGCACACAGCACAAGACAACCGCT
>WWET01000039.1:1320220-1336988 GCA_011038615.1 Limnodynastes dumerilii | reverse complement strand
AGAGAGACAGGGAGAGAGAGAGGAGGGGGAGAGAGAGAGAGAGAGAGAGAGACAGAGAGAGAGAGAGAGAGAGAGAGAGAGAGAGAGAGAGAGAGAGAGAAATGGCAGGTCACAGCTCTCCTCCTAATACACAGACATCGGGTCACCGCTCTCCTCTTCCTAATACACAGGCATCATGTCACAGCTCTCTTCCTCCTAATACACAGGCATCAGGTCACAGCTCTCCTCATCCTAATACACAGGCATCAGGACACAGCTCTCCTCCTCCTAATACACAGACATCAGGTCACAGCTCTCCTCCTCCTAATAGACAGGCATCAGGTCACAGCTCTCCTCCTCTTAATACACAGGCATCAGGTCAGGTCACAGCTCTCCTCCTCTTAATACACAGGCATCAGGTCACAGCTCTCCTCCTATTACACAGACATCAGGTCACATGCCTCTCCCCTCCTAATACATAGGCATCAGGTCACAGCTCTCCCCTCCTAATACATAGGCATCAGGTCACAGCTCTCCTCCTCCTAATACACAGGCATCAGGTCACAGCTCTCCTCCTAATACACAGACATCAGGTCACAGCTCTCCTCCTCCTCATACACAGGCATCAGGTCACAGCTCTTCTCCTAATACACAGACATCAGGTCACAGCTCTCCTCCTCCTCATACACAAGCATCAGGTCACAGCTCCCCTCCTCCTAATACACAGGCATCAGGTCACAGCTCTCCTCTTCCTAATACACAGGCATCAGGTTACATGCCTCTCCCCTCCTAATACATAGGCATCAGGTCACAGCTCTCCCCTCCTAATACATAGGCATCAGGTCACAGCTCTCCCCTCCTAATACATAGGCATCAGGTCACAGCTCTCCCCTCCTAATACATAGGCATCAGGTCACAGCTCTCCCCTCCTAATACATAGGCATCAGGTCACAGCTCTCCCCTCCTAATACATAGGCATCAGGTCACAGCTCTCCCCTCCTAATACATAGGCATCAGGTCACAGCTCTCCCCTCCTAATACATAGGCATCAGGTCACAGCTCTCCCCTCCTAATACATAGGCATCAGGTCACAGCTCTCCCCTCCTAATACATAGGCATCAGGTCACAGCTCTCCCCTCCTAATACATAGGCATCAGGTCACAGCTCTCCCCTCCTAATACATAGGCATCAGGTCACAGCTCTCCCCTCCTAATACATAGGCATCAGGTCACAGCTCTCCCCTCCTAATACATAGGCATCAGGTCACAGCTCTCCCCTCCTAATACATAGGCATCAGGTCACAGCTCTCCCCTCCTAATACATAGGCATCAGGTCACAGCTCTCCCCTCCTAATACATAGGCATCAGGTCACAGCTCTCCCCTCCTAATACATAGGCATCAGGTCACAGCTCTCCCCTCCTAATACATAGGCATCAGGTCACAGCTCTCCCCTCCTAATACATAGGCATCAGGTCACAGCTCTCCCCTCCTAATACATAGGCATCAGGTCACAGCTCTCCCCTCCTAATACATAGGCATCAGGTCACAGCTCTCCCCTCCTAATACATAGGCATCAGGTCACAGCTCTCCCCTCCTAATACATAGGCATCAGGTCACAGCTCTAGGCCACAGCGCTCCTCCTCCTAACACACAGGCATCAGGTCACAGCCCCCTCCTCCTAATACACAGGCATCATGTC
The DNA here is from genome assembly GCA_011038615.1 of Limnodynastes dumerilii. NCBI lineage: Eukaryota > Metazoa > Chordata > Amphibia > Anura > Limnodynastidae > Limnodynastes > Limnodynastes dumerilii. The sequence continues at coordinate 1,335,310 of WWET01000039.1, read as the reverse complement.
ACACCTCTCCTCCTAATACACAGGCATCAGGTCACAGCCCCCTCCTCCTAATACACAGGCATCAGGTCACAGCCCCCTCTTCCTAATACATAGGCATCATGTCACACCTCTCCTCCTAATACACAGGCATCATGTCACACCTCTCCTCCTAATACACAGGCATCAGGTCACAGCTCTCCTCTTCCTAATACACAGTAATGAGGTCACAGCTCTCCTCCTCCTAATACACAGGCATCAGGTCACAGCCCCCCTCCTCCTAATACACAGGCATCAGGTCACAGCTCTCTTCTCCTCCTCATACACATACAGAAGGTCATTACCCTCTTTCTTCTCAAAATACACAGAGATCGGGTCACAGGACCCCCCCTCCCCTTATACACAGTCATCATGATGAAGATTTCAAATATCAGCATTCAGATAAAAATCACGATAGATTCCTGTATAAAAACTCCCACAGAGCTCTGGAGGAATAAACCTGTTCACATCCTGGTGGAGAATGATTCTTATTAGTCAGGACTGAGCTGAGAATACTCAATTAGAGAAACTGACAATCTCTAATAGACACATCCAATCTGTGTATATCTTATTAACACCCCGTCCTCTCTCCACTGCTGCTGCTGCCGGCAAATATGATTAGTCAGCCAAACGGTCTGTGTATCTCTCCATGTCCTAACATAACCCATCCACATATCAGGGGACACAGTGATGCAGAACACTGACCTGATTATATACCACCAGCCTGTAACTCTATAGCTTTCCATTACCAATATCTGCACACCGGTTACCATTGCATCGAAAGCACGATTGCTATGGTAAATGCTGGTTTAATGTAAGATCCATTGTTTCAACGTGTGTTAATGCTTGTGTTTTACATGCTTGTGTTATGACGAGTGCGCTATAATATTCTATCTATCGGTGTGTCCTGTACCACCAAAGGGGTGTGTCCTGTGAATAGCTCCACCCATGGGTGTGTCTAGCACTGCCATGGAAACTATTTCTCACTATAAAAATGGCAGCATCAGTATTTATTGATTGGTAAATTGTCAGTGAATAAATACTTTCACCATTGTGAAGACTGTGAATAAGAGATCCGCTGACTTCATCTTTATAGGAAAGTTAAAAGTAGGCCAAAAGCATATTTTTTCTATACTATCGCCATAAAAATGGCTAACTCTAGAACAGAATCAGCATCAGGGAGATTGTCAAACACTTCTGGGGGTCAAGGAGATCACCTGCTCTTCAGGGAGTCTCCCTAATATTAAGGGAAAGATGGCGACTCTGCCTTATCCTATCATAGGATGCCATGTTATAAAGTTGCAGCATGGAAGATGATACCTGCCAATTACAGTACAAGGTGGAAAGGATATATATATATATATATATACACACATACATACACACACACACACACACACACACACACATACAAGTTAAAGACTGGGCAGAAACATTATTTTATATTATTACTGCCTTTAATAATCTAGTATTATTGCTATTACTGTGAATTCATCAGTGATAATATGAATATTCAGGCTGTAAGTAGAAAGCACAATGCAGCATTAGGGATGACAGGCAGCACAACACAGAAACGATCCTGGATTCCTTGCTGTATAATGCAGGGCAGCCCTCTCTTGCTTGGTGTTTTATGTTTGGATTTCTGTTACTATACTTGGTAAATATTCTGCTTAGAGCGCTGTCCCCAAGGCACAGTCCGGGTATTTTTGGAGCAAGTATGTGCAGTGTTTGCTGGAAGTCAAAAACAGCTTCAAAAGAATAGCAGTATCTACAAAGGACGCAGCCATCCCTCCCTGTGCTAGAATACAAACATCTGGCAGCGTATAGGCACAGAGAGATGTCAGATGGTCGAGATGCACAGGGTTGGCATCTGAGCAGGGTAGAACTGGCATCTCAGGGGGAGTGGGACAGTGACACACTGCGCTCTACTTGTCTGACACAATGAAGAACACTGGCTCTAACTAAGTGAAAAATCTAATAAAAAAGAGACGTTTATAAAAGGCACTTTCAGTATTTTGAGAGTGGATATGGAAAATGTGTAGGCGTTAATCGGACGTTCAAGAAGCCACATTCCAGGGCAGTGGGACAGACAGGTGGCCATGTAAATGCCCGGTCTGTATCAATGCTGGGAGAGTGCGGGCAGCTACTTGATTGCCTGTGCTTGCGAGATTCAATTGCTGTGGCACATGAGAGCTACAATCATGGCACGAGAGAAACAAACGTTGTGGCACATGAGAGATACAATAGCCATGGCACGAGAGATACAAACGTCATGGCACATGAGATACAAACGTCGTGGCACATGAAAGATACAATTGTCGTGGCACATGAGAGATACAATCACCTTGGCATATGAGAGATACAATCGGCGTGGCACATGAGAGGATACAATTGCCGTGGCACATGAGAGATACAATCGGCGTGGCACATGAGAGATACAATTGGCGTGGCACATGAGAGATACAATCGTCGTGGCACATGAGAGGATACAATCGCCGTGGCACATGAGAGATTCAATCGGGGTGACACATGAGAGGATACAATCACCATGGCATGAGAGATACAATCGGTGTGGCACATGAGAGGATACAATCTCCATGGCACAAGAGATACAATTGCTGTGGCATATGAGAGATACAATCGCCATGGCATATGAGAGATACAATAGCCGTGGCACATGAGAGGATACAATCACTGTGGCATATGACAGATACAATCTCCATGGCACATGAGAGATTCAATCACCTTGGCATATGAGAGATACAATCGCCGTGGCATAGGAGAGGATACAATCCGCTCACACAATGTACTTAACCGTGATCCAGTCCAATGCACGTAAAAGACCGTATGGTACTTAGCTGTTATCGGAACATGTACATTGCACACATGGGCGTCAAAACATTTTTTGTTGGTGGGGGGCAAGAATATGGCTCTGTTTTGGCACCCCTTTCCCCTTGGCGCCTGCCTTCCTAATTTGCAAACTTACCTTGACCAGACCCTCCAATATGACCCATTCCATTAGGTACAATTTAAACCACTCCTGAGTTTCCAACTGTCACTCACCTGGTTTAAATTAATGAACTAATATTTAAAAAACTATTTGCCTCTTCAACAAAGGTGGTTACCATAGTAACTGACAGTTGGAAACTGAGGAGCAAAGTATGTACCTAATGGAATGGGCCATGTTGGAGGGTATAACCTTGACTTTGCTGAATCTCTTCTCCTCCACAATGTGCTGTGTATTATTCTGTTCACTGAATGACGCTAACATGACCTTGGGATTACGCCAGCATCACTCAGATGGGAAGGAGGAGCTCTGAAGCGGACAGTGTCTGACTGGTGGGCTATTACTAATGCACTGAGCCAACCGGGCAGTCTCTGTGCCATCCTCTGCCCGCACCCCCCGCTCCCCCGGTTTCCGCCCCTGTCATTATTTTTATTGTCTGATGTCTGTCACATCTGTAAGATGATTGTCTGGCGCTACAGTATCTGTGGAGCCTTCTTAATAAATGGTGATGATTTCATTTGTCTAGGAATGAATGCAACTATTGACACCAACTGGAAATAGCAATACACTGCACAGCATAGGGGACTGATGGCGAGTATTCCACTAACCATCATGACTTGCCAAGCCATGTTAGAGGGTGGAGCCTGAGTCGTAAGATCTCCCATAGGGAAGTCTTAAGTCAAACATGCTCTGTGGTTATCGTAATAGATGGGATGCAGTTGCCGCTGCAATGGCCCATTTTTGGACACTGATACAGACGACGGCTGTTTAATAAAGAATATTTCAATCCCAGAACGGGTACAATGTCAAATGCTCTTATTTCGACAAAGTACTTATTATGGATAGGGTTAGGCTGTGGGACAGGGAGACTTAGGTTTAGGTTGTAGACAGAGGAGGGCTAAGGTTAGGATGCGGACAGGGGAGGGCTAAGGTTAGGCTGCGGACAGGGGAGAGCTAAGGTTAGGCTATGGTACAGGGGATAGCTAAGGTTAGGCTGTGGGACAGGGGAGAGCTAAGGTTAGGCTGTGGGACAGGGAGAGTTAGGATTAGGCTGCAGGAAAGGGAGAGTTAGGGTTAGGCTGCGGATAGGGGAGGGCTAAGGTTTGGCTGAAGGACATGGAGATTTAGGGTCAAGCTGCAGACAGGGAAGGGCTATGGTTAGGTTGCGGACAGGGGAGGGCTAAGGTTAGGCTGTGGGACAGAGAGAGTTACGGTTAGGCTGCAGGACAGGGAGTTAGGGTTAGGCTGTGGGGCAGGGAGAGATAGGGTTAGGCTGCAGGACAGGGAGTTAGGGTTAGGCTGCGGGACAGGGAGAGATAGGGTTAGGCTGCAGGACAGGGAGTTAGGGATAGGCTGCGGAGAGGGGAGAGTTAGGGTTAGGCTGCGGGACAGGGAGAGTTAGGGTTAGGCTGTGGGACAGGGAGAGATAGGGTTAGGCTGCAGGACAGGGAGAGTTAAGTTTAGGCATCAGGACAAGAATGGTTAGGACTAGGGGAGGTTTAAGGTTATGTTGCAGGAAGGCATTATTTAGGGTTAAGATCAATAAAACTTACCTGTCACGGTTGGACTCTTCAAAGAGACAGGAGTTGCGAAACTGCGCTGTGTCTCCAGAAACTGCGCTGTGTCTCCGGAAACTGCGCTGTGTCTCCGGAAACTGCGTTGTGTCTCCGGAAACTGCGCTGTGCCTCTGGAAACTGCGCTGTGCCCCTGGAAACTGCGCTGTGTCTCCGGAAACTGCGCTGTGTCTCCGGAAACTGCGCTGTGTCTCCGAAAACTGCGCTGTGTCTCCGAAAACTGCGCTGTGTCTCCAGAAACTGCGCTGTGTCTCCAGAAACTGCCGCAATGCAATCTGTCTAAAGAGCGCGAATTACACTATTCAATGTAATGAATAGATAGGAACTGGCGCATGTCGCCCTGGAGGAACGTGGTCATTGTACAAACGTTTAAAAAAAAAAATGTTTCGTTGCCTAACGATTATAGGATACGGTTTTAGTGCATTTGCATTGCGGCTGAAGCACACACAGCATTTCCAGTGTACATTACAGTGCACTGCCCTGCTCTGTGCAATGTGTATGGCTGCTTAGTGCCCGTACTCTACCTGCTATAATTGCGTAGGCATCTAGAGACACCATTGTATGTGCCTTTCGCTCACACGCAGTCCGTCTATGTATTGCGATCAGATGTACGGGACACTCGATCCGTGAGCCTCTGGATCATCACCAATGTCAGAACACTGGCAGCTTATAACTACACAATGGCAGGAAACTCTTTCACACATTAAATACACTTCTATTTCAGCCCAGACGTCTTACTTTAAATGGTCATCCAGCCTCTAGAAGCCGCCTACAGGACTTCCACTTAAAAACAAACTTTAGTTACCCTGACAACGTCTCACGGACAAATATTTCCCGAAATTTGGTGGATCTTGCCAAAACGGCCATAGTAAAACTCTCTCCACACATTAATCACTACAAAAACAAAAAGGAATCCAAAGCAATTCTGGATGCGTCTGTATTTAAAAAGGCAATAGAGTCTTCTATGTCCTAATGTGAATATGCTGCACTGCGGAATACTTAGACTGTAGTGATCGTTATATTACTTTGTTCTTTTGTAGCTCTAACACACAGGTGTCGGGAAAGCTGGCGTAGGGGCATTGCTATGACCTGCATAGGGGCTGAGAATTACATGTAAAATTCCCATCTCTGAAGAGAAAGAGGCCTCTGCAACACAACTTTATAAGCAAGAAGCTGTTACCAACAAACCAGACTATAAAGCAGGAAAGGAACTCACCCTGGTGACCAATACGCAATACAGAGAGCATCCTTGGGATCCCTATAGAATTATAACATTCTATAGATTGATACAGTAGATAATACTCAGACACACAATACAGAGCGCATTCTAGTGACCAGTATATAATACTCAGACTAGCCTAGTGACTTACACACAATACAGAGAGCATTCTAGTGACCAGTATATAATACTCAGACTATCCTAGCGACTTACATACAATAAAGATAGAATCCTAATGACTTACACACAATACAGAGTGTATTCTAGTGACCTGTATATAAGATTCAGACTATCCTAGAGATTTACATACAATACAGAGTGCATTCTAGTGACCAGTATATAATACTCAGACTATCCTAGTGACTTACATACAATACATAGAGCGTTCTAGTGACCAGTATATAATACTCAGACTATCCTAGTGACGAACATACAATACATAGAGCGTTCTAGTGACCAGTATATAATACTCAGACTATCCTAGTGACTTACATACAATACAGAGAGAGTTCTAGTGAGTTACATACAGCAGGGTTGCCAACATTTTATTTCTTCCCTCCGGGAGATCTCGGAGGGACGAAATAGATGAAGTTATGGGGGCGGAGCTTAATTATGCGCTTTAAGCAAAACACATAATCAAGTCCCGCCCAAACACTAGTAACGCTAAGGATTGCTGTAATGAGAGGAGCCTGCGGGAGAATTTCCTGCTCTTCCAGAATATTCAGAGAGTCGGTAACCCTGACATACAATACAGAGAGCATTCTGGTGACTAATATATAATATGTATATTATCATAGTACACTATGACATACAGAAGGTATTTTTTTAATCTATATACAATAGAAAACTAGGTTAATAAGCATTTATACCAAATAATATATGATAAAGAGAATTCTAGTGATTACTATATAATATGCTATATAATATGCAGGCTGTTCTAGTAAAATATATACCATACAGAGAGCATTCTAGTGATTAATATATACTATGCAGACTGTCCTAGTAACACATATACAATACAGAGAGCATTCTAGTAATTGGTATATAATATGCAGACTGTCCTAGTGACCTATATACAAAACAGAGAGCATTCTAGTGATTACTATATAATATGCTATATAATATGCAGGCTGTTCTAGTAAAATATATACCATACAGAGAGCATTCTAGTGATTAATATATACTATGCAGACTGTCTTAGTAACACATAGACAATACAGAGAGCATTCTAGTGATTGATATATAATGTTCAGACTGTCTTAGTAACACGTAGACAATACAGAGAGCATTCTACTGATTGATATATAATGTTCAGACTGTCTTAGTAACACATAGACAATACAGAGAGCATTCTAGTGATTGATATATAATGTTCAGACTGTTCAGACTGTCTTAGTAACACATAGACAATACAGAGAGCATTCTAGTGATTCTAGTGATTGATATACAATATGCAGACTGTCCTAGTGACCTACAGTACATACAACATTCTAGTGACAATGGGATAGATTCAGAACGTCCGCGAGTGAATTTACGCAAGCGTAAATTCACACATTAGTACTTACGGCGCATGCGCACATCAGTTGTTACGCCGCGTAAGTCATAGCTTAAGGGGCAGACACATATCAGTGGCGTATCAAAGGTACCCGTATTTATGCTTCGAAGACGGTGAAACATTTAAATCGTACAGTATGGGTGTGTTCAGCAGCGTAGTTACGTGTGAAGTCCGTTCGCTAGTGGTTACGCAGCGTAAAGTTAAGGCAGGGTATGGAAAGCGTAAGGCGCCTAAAATACGTACATGAGAGGGGTGTGCCGAGAGGAGTGCATCGAGGGTACGCTAGCGTAACACCACAGTGTAGTAAAAGCGTAGCCCTGGATCTGGCCCAATATGCACATGCTTATTGTTGGCTGTTAAGTGCCCACTTTGTTTTGTAGATAGACAATATAATAATTCCATTGTGGCTTTACAGTGTTGGTCCCCAGATCTCTGGTGGCCAGGGAGCAGGCTGCTACATGGCTAAATAGTAATTCACATTAATAATTAACCCTTTCATCTCTTGTAGTCTCCTATGGTCTCTCAGTACACAGGATTGGCTGCTGTGGGACAATGGTTGATGGCGTTCAGCACTCAAATCAGTGGAGAGTTCCAGCAATGCATCAATTGCTGAGAGCCTCTAATTTCTGATTGGTGAATGGCCAGTACAGTTCACCAATCAGCATCCTAGGACTCTAATTTGGTACAGCTAATATTAAACCAAGATGTTCATTGTCTCGATAGTACACAACAGACACACAATCAGCACAGTTTTGCCGTCCAGAAGCCAGATTACGACTTGTATATAACACTATCCTTTCATCTGTAGGGGGGTGAAGTCAAAGTAGTACTCATAGTGGATAGACAACTGACTATGCATTGCTTGGTATCACCTAAACTACTGGAGTATGCTGGGAGTTGTAGTTCCAAAGCACCTGCCTGGTATTATAGCCTGTAACAATCAGTTGAGATACTTTCATGTGAGGGATGTGCACATCACATGTGATAAACTCACTGTGGTCAAGAACACTGCGATATGAAAATAATTGCGATTCCTGATCAGTTATTACAGTTGTATTATTAATTGGGATTTTAGTAAATGGGTTCAGAATATAATCAATTGCAACCTGCCTTCTTGTCAACTCCTGGCCAAGATCAAGGGCCGGATCCAGAACTACGTCTGACTTCCAAAGGCGGACGTAGTTCAATAAACAGTAGCTATTGCGCATGCATAGTAGCTATTGTACGTAATCTGCGTATCGTTTCGATACGTAGACGGCGTATATGCGGTCTTAAAGACTGGTTGAAGAGCGCCTGATTGAAGACACAGCAAAATCACAGTTGCCAACCTTTGCAACTGAATATCAGGGAGATTATGATAGCATTATCAAGGTGCTGCACCAAAGCGGAGTGTCCTGCACCGCCAAAGGGGTGTGTCTTCTGAATAGCTCCACCCATGGGTGTGTTTAGCGCTGTCAGGAAAACTATTTCCCTATTAAAATGGCAGCAACAGTATTTATTGATTGTTAAATTGTCAGTGAATGAATATTTTCAGTTTTTATTGTGGAGACTGTGAATAGGAGATCCGCTGACTATAATAGTAGGTGACACTGCAGCTGATTAACAAGAGACCAAAGTGGGTTTTTTTCATTTCTGTCTCCGTTATTGAAGTCATGTTGTCTTATATATCTGCCAGCCTATGATCACATCAAGGGCTCCTTGAAAATGGCCGCCTTCATAGACCTCAATGGGTGTGGGTCGCCGCTTAGAACAGCCCTATTTCGATGAGGCATAGCAATTGATCCACGGAGCACCGAGCTTTTGGTGCTCTGAAAAGTAAGTAAGTAAAAAGTAAGTAAAAAAAAGTCCCCCACTGCTTTCCCTAATTCTAACCCTAACCCTAACTCTCATTACCCTAAATCTAACCCTCCTTTCCTGATAGCCTGACCCTAACCCTCCTTTCCTGGCAGCCTCACCCTAAACCTCCCTTCCCCGCAGCCTGACCCTAACCCTCCCACCCCCGCAGCCTGACCCTAACCCTCCCTTCCTGGCAGCCTGACCCTAACCCTCCTTTCCTGGCAGCCTGACCCTAACCCACTATCTCCCGCAGCCTGACCCTAACCCTCCCTTCCCTGCAGCCTGACCCTAACCCTCCCTCCCCTACAGCCTGACCCTAACCCTCCCTCCCCTACAGCCTGACCCTAACCCTCCCTACCCCGAACCCTGGAGAGGTTATTCACCTTTTCTGCTTCCCGGCGGTACGACGGTATCGGCACGGTGGAAGGATATCCAAGGAATATGGTATTTGCAAATGAGAATGGGTGAGTATGCCGATCAGCATACTGACCCATTCTGTAAAAAAAATAGAAACTAGGCAGTATTCGAAATAGGGACATCCAAAAAGGATCGTAAATCAATGTTTCTGACCGGGGATTGCAACCGGGCCTCAATGCAGAGTAATAGGGCTCAATTTGTAACTTCTGTCATCATACCACAATGACTTCTTGAACTGAATCAGCATCAGGGAGCTTGCCAAACACTTCAGCGTGTCAGGGAGATCACCCACTCTTAATGGAGTCTCCCTGATATTCAGGAAGAGTTGGCATCTGTGAGCAATATATAATACTCAGAGAGAGAGAGAGATTCCTATTTATCTCCCTCCCTCCCTATTTTTATGTTCAGCATCCCATATTTGTCTTTAGTAAATTTATTTTCCTGGCGACAGGATTGCCGAAGCTTTAGATGCTTAATTCAATCTATAAATAAAAAACATAACTGCAAATGCTTTCCAGAACAAGCAACATCAAAAATAATGTCTGGCTGTAGAGAAAGAGAATTGTAATTAGTTTTACTGGAAAGCCCGTGAATGTTTTGCATAACCTCATAAAGCAGAGAGCGCATTCCTTCATGCCGCTGCGGAGAGAGAATGGAGAAAGTCGAGCGTGAAGGTGATGGGCGCTCGAACGGAGAAGGCTTGTAACAACCTACCGCTAGGAAGCTTTTGAACAGACATGGAATTTTTGCCCCTTTTCGAGTGATCGTTTTATTAGTATTTCCGTGCCTGTGTCTGTCGTAATAAATAAGGTCCAGATTCACGGTTACGTAGTTTTCGTTTTACGTACGTTGTTTTAAGAATTGAGCTACTACACATGCGTAGTAGCTCAATTCTTAAAAAAAAATATACGTAAGACAAAAACAACGTAACTGAATCCAGACCCAAAAAGCTTAGTTTCCCACATTACTATAATAAAGATCTGGTTTATTCATCACATAAGTCAGCCAGACCACAAGTTCTAAGGATTCAGAGCCGTCATCCATATTACCCCATAGAAGATATAATTCTAAGAATCGCATTCGTTTTTTTCTTTTTCCTACTTTTTCCTACGCAGAGGACAATAAGGGGGAATAAACGATCGGTTTAGGGTAAATGCAGCATGAAACCATAAGTAATGCCTGTGAACTAAAATCTCAGAGTATTGGAGAACTTCAAAGAAAACGAAAATGTTATTCTATGCTGCAGCACGATGCTAAAGGGGTCAGGTCTGCCGGCCTGGGGGCACATTGGCTAGGCTCAGTGTGGGAGAGCTTTAGCTGCGTTTCTCATTATCGGAAAATAATTCAGGTCAGTTGAGTACAGACGTCTGTGGAGCCAACCTCAGAGACTTGTGTATTACTAGAACAAGGTCCAATAATTAGGAAGGTATAATGATTAGCCCCAGGACTAATCCGATATCATGAAATGTGTCCAGAGTCATAGGGCCTGATCCAGACCTACGCTCGCAAGCGATCGTACGCTGGTCGTAAGCATAAATTCGGCAGAAAAAACGCACTGCGCATGTGCAGAGTGACAACTTCCGGTCGTTCCAAAGACCTTTTCGTAGCGGCGATTCAGGCGTCCATATTCTTTGCGTTTTTTCCGACGACGGGGCGTGTTCTATTACGAAGTTAATACGTACGCTGGAGTTAGAGGATGTAGGCGGGGGGAGCCATTTAAATTGTACAGTATGGGCGTGCTTGGTCCAGTACGATCAGCGCGTCGCTACGAAAATTCATACTGACCCCGGGAAAAGTTAGGGTAGGGTTCAGCCGGCGTACTGAGGTAAAGGTAAGAGGAGTGTCGTGGGAGTGAAAGTTTTTACGCTGGAGCGATAATACGCTCCGCTCTCATGCGTAGGTCTGGATCAGGCCCATAGTGATCTCAGATGTCACAGGTGTTGTAGAGAGAATGATGTGACTGTGCATAGATAAGATAGGTAATGCAGGGGAATCAAAATATTTTTTTGTTGGGGGGAGGCAAGAAATTAGCCCTTCCCTTTGCACAACCCTCCCCCTTTGGTGTGTCCCCCTCTCCCATTGGTGTGCCCCCCCTCCCATTTGCAAAGTTACCCCGCTGAAGCTTCTTCTCTTGTTATCTGTGGTGCACTCTCTGTTCACTGAGTGATGCTAAATGTTATACAGACTTTTCAGAAATCTGCCGGCCAGGAATTTAACCATCTCTGGCCGACAGATTACTGATAAGTCTGTATGACTTTCAATCATACAGACATGCAAGGCGCACCCTGCTAACCCGTCGAAGGCACTCCCTTCATATTTTGGGGGGAGTCGAGCTGTCCCCTCCCCGTTCTGATACCTATGGTTACTATGGTAACCACCCGTATTGAAGAGATAAAGAGCTCTATTTACTTACCTCCCCTGTTCCCTGTGAACGAAGCTGCATCAGGCTCTCTTATCATCGCAGCGAGCCTGGCAGCTTCGTTGACAGTATTTACAAATACTCACCCCTCCTGCGAGGTCCCGCGATGATCCGCCGGGTCCACGCAGTGCTTCATATTCATGCGATGCTTGAATGAAGTACTGCACATGCGCAGTGCTTCTCTTTAGGCAGTGTATTCATGCCGGGACCGGACAGCTGCAGCCCGACGGGTCGCCTGGACAGGTGAGTTTAAATATTTATTTATATTTTCTATGTTTTTATGTTTTTTATTGATTTTTTTAAGTTCTAACATTTTTCTTTTTTTTTACCCTCCGGCAGTATTTCTATGTATTCTGACGGTCTCTCCATACGTGCCCCCCTTTTCCTCCCCTTAATAACAGCTATTAGGGGGAGGAAAAGAGGGGTATATGGGGACATCGCCGGAATACTTACCACTAACGCCAGTCTGAGCTGGTGTTAGTCTGACGCCTGGAGCGGATTATAAAACTCTGCTCCGGAATTTTGTAAATGTGGGAGACTTCTTTTTAATACGATAGGGCCAGCTTTGAAGTGAAAACTGTCCCTATCGCATTAAAATGATCTCTGTAAATAGAGCCCAAAATGTATTTCAAACATTCCATAACTCTTTATATCCAGGTGAGTGACAGTTGGTGACTCAGGAGCGGAGTATTGTGTACCTAATGGAATGGGTCATGTTGCGGGGGTCTGGAATTGGTGGCTACGGGTTACAGCACCTTCCTGTGTATAAATCACCCCATGCATCTTCCTTTGTTCACTTGCTCTGACTAAAGCATGTAAGAGAACTACCTACAATGTTATGTACATGCAAGTACAGGTTATACACAAACAGATATAAGTCATAATTTGTGGTTGGATTGTCAGGTGTCAGCGGCCCACCCAGAAACAACCCACACAGGACATGTTATACAATGCAGGGTGTGTGAGACGCGACGGAGACAGAGGGCACCGTGCCAGCGTCTGTGAGAGTGCCCTGTTTACCTGTCACCCACACACCGTGGCGGCAGCCATTTTGTGGGTTGTAGAACGTAGTTTACTCCTTCATGAGGAATCTGTGCCATCATTTAGGCGGTGACTTACTTGGGATGGGGCAGGTTTTAATGACGCCCATTACGTCCAGTCCCTAGTAACAATAGGAATTACAGTATTGATAGGCAAAGGGGTGGGACTCGAGGCTGTGGTTTGCATGAAATCATGGCCGATAGATTTGCCGACTCTCCCGGGAGTGGGAGAAATGCCTGAATTTCAGGAGTCTCCCGGATATTCCGGGAGAGTCGGCAGCCCTGCTATAGATATTTACTTATTACGAATCTCTTGATGGAAATAGCGATTCCACTTCCAGACAATTGGCATATATTTCTTTTCATGGGTCATATATGTTGCCGTCCAGAGTCTCTCACCCATCACTCTCCAGACACCGCAGGTGTTACGTTATCTGTCTGTCTTGAAAAGGTTGGAAGGAAGCGAGGGAGGGAACAGACGTACATCTCAGCGGCAGACCGGCCGCCCTCTCACTTCCACCCATGTGCTGGGCTGTTCAATTATTTATCATAACAAGTACTTTGTGCATTATCTCTGGCTCAGTTGTCCCTTCTAGGACCCGGGGAGAGAGCATTCCACACCTCCGCTCCGCTATTAGCCAATGTCAGCGGGAGTCTTGCTGTTGTGTTTAATTCCTCCGCTCAGCGATGGTCAGGCGCCAGTCCTGCGTGAAAGATGGGTACACACCGCTCTTTTCTGAATACCTGATCTAGAATGAATAGTGACAGGCAATTTACTCACTGCGCTTGCACCCGGCAGATGTTACTTATCGTAACTCTGATCATACGTAACTTGTAAGCAACTCTGTGCAAAAGGGAGCGCCATCCCCTACGCAAGCCGAAATTACGCATTGTGGGTAGGGGGGAGGCACTTAAATTGTAAAATACGGGCTGGGTTAGGCTATCACGTATGGAAAAGGCATTACGTAAGACCAGAGATACACAAGGAAAAGTTAAGGCAGGATTTTGAACACGTAAATCAGCTTAGTTACGTGCGTGAGAAGGGAGCGCCAGGGGGAGGACATTGGGCCAGATCTAGAACAACGCTTGTGAGCGAATTTACGCGTGGCGGAGACGTAAAATCGCCTTTCAGTAAGTACTGCGCATGCGCACCATAGAAAATACGCTTCATAACGTAGCGTAAATGTGAACGTATGGGTCATTCACGTATGTGTCAAGTAAATACTTACGTGTGGGCGTGCCAATTTTACGTCTGAAATACGTTAAGTAGGCGGGGTTTGTATTTAAAGTGTACAGTATGGGCGTGCTTAGCTGTGTAAATACAGGTTGCCCATACGTAAGTGTGCGGATCACTGCGGTTACGCAAGCAAAAGTTAAGGTAGGGTTTGAAAAGCGTATCTTGACAAAATACGTACATTCAAGGGGTGTGCCGAGGGGAGTGTATAGAAGGTACGCACACGTAAATACGCTACGCGAATAAACGTACGGCAAACGTAGTTCTGGATCTACCCCATTATTCTTAGTAGTGCGTAACATAGGTACACATGCGTATGCAAAACAACAGTTAGGTATGTAGATTGCCTCCGTGCAGTCTTGAAAGACCCTAACGAGTAGTATAGGACACTCGGGGAGTGTTTAGGTAGAAGTGGGAGGGATTTGGATTAGCCGGGGAGGGGGGAGGGGCATTCTCTGTGCATGGTTAGATAAGGTAGCCCTATGGTACTCTTAAGATACCTACAAACAGGGGGCAGGTTAGGGGCTGAACAAGTGAGTTAGGTGCAGTTCTGTCTGCATGGTCCCTTGTCTAAACATTTCAATGTATTTAAAGAATGAGCAGAACTTCAACGCATCCAAACCTCTTGTAATATTCTGTAATGCGTTTGAAGTCACATCCTAAAACAAGGGTGAGAAATTGGCCGCAAAAGTTCTTTTTCACGTCTGTGTTCTGATTGGGCGCGCTTGCTTAGGCCCCGCCTTTACTATGATGCACTACGTCTCTCCACTCTTT
>WWET01000039.1:1298978-1312936 GCA_011038615.1 Limnodynastes dumerilii | reverse complement strand
CTATTCCTGCCCCTTGTATTTGTGTCCATCCTCCATTCCTGCCCCTTGTATGTGTGTCCAGCCTCCATTCCTGCCCTTTGTATGTGTGTCCAGCCTCCATTCTTGCCCTTTGTATGTGTGTCCAGCCTCCATTCTTGCCCTTTGTATGTGTGTCCAGCCTCCATTCCTGCCCCTTGTATGTCCACATCTTTTCTCTTTTAAACCCTATTCTATAGTGACTGACATTTGCTGTCTTCCTCTGCCGCGCTCCTGAATGACGCTGTTTCACCACCTCCTTCACCTAAATCGTATTAGTTGTACAGGGCTCGCATAGGAGCCCTGTAAGACCATATCTGTTTCCATGAATGAAGGTAGCCCTGCTGAGCACCCCCTTTTAAGCCACCTTAGAGCACCCTGTGCCATTGCACGGCTAGAAACGACCTTGGATACAATCCTTTCTGGATGATATTGATGTGGGGGTGAGCAGCTCTTCTCATACTATGGAAGGATGAATATAAGGCACTACTGTGTGGCATAATCGGACAATACAGTGGTATTTCTTATTTCTTATTAATTAGGGCAATAAAATGGAACCTTCTCCCCTTTTTAAAATCCTGCATTTTCCCCTGTTGTATGCAATAGATCTTTGCACTGAAGGCATTTATGATTCACAAATATTTTTAATCCTTCCAACGCTGAAAAATGAATTAGCAGAAGCACAAATCCAGGCACATTACCTAACAAACAACTCCCACTGTCTGAACAGACTGGGATTGTATTTTCCTGAGCAGGGTCTAGATTTCACTGCTATAACATAGTAAATGGCTGTTTTGTAGACTGTTGCCGGATTTGGCATTTTGATTACAGAGCTGGCAGAACTTCAATATGCTGCAGCCGAGCTATACAGCGCAGGCAGAATTCATTAAATGAATAATGGATACAGAGGAACCCGGAAAGCGTAAGAGGGAGAATTACAGACTCCATAAAGCGTGTGGAGGTTGTGTTGAATCAGGGAGCGTGCGGCTCTTATCTCTGTGATAAAATACAAAACGGAAAGATATTTCTGCAGTTTAATGACACTTTGCAACCCAATTTCCTATGTTTTGTCTGGTAGGACTGACGCTTGTTTACCCACAGCTGCCAGGAGACCGCATATACGCAATCTACGTAAGAAAAAGATACGTAGATTACATTAAAAAAATTGACTACGCATGCGCAGTAGTAAAAATCGCTAAACACCGGACGTATATGTTATACGTCCAGTAGTCTGAATCTGGTCCTCAGTTCTGTATGAAGGATAATCTGAGGAAAGGGCTGCATTTAAATTGTACAGTAAGGGAGGGATTAGGTATTTATTAGGACGGATCGCCGATCCGCTTGTGTGATTTAAGGTTGCCCTATGGCAGTGTAAAGGTGCATACACACTATACAATTATCTGGCAGATTATCTGAAAGATCTGACTGTTGGAATCAAAATCTGATAATGGATGAGAGCAACTGACAATACCATTTGCTTTCATCCATTACCAGATTTTTATTCCAACTGCCAGATCTTTCAGATAATCTGCCAGATAATTGTATAGTGTGTATGCACCTTTACACTGCCATAGGGCAACCTTAAGTCACACAAACGGATCAGCGATCCGTCCTAATAAATACCTAATCCCTCCCTTACTGTACAATTTAAATGCAGCCCTTTCCTCAGATTATCCTTCATACAGAACTGAGGACCAGATTCAGACTACTGGACGTATAACATATACGTCCGGTGTTTAGCGATTTTTACTACTGCGCATGCGTAGTCAATTTTTTTAATGTAATCTACGTATCTTTTTCTTACGTAGATTGCGTATATGCGGTCTCCTGGCAGCTGTGATAATATAAATACAGATATGTCCGGACGCAATACCTAAATAACAGCAAACTGATCAGTCACTGGTCGCACAGGCTGCATCGAGGTCCAGTTTTTCTGCCAGATCCCAATGCAACAGATGTGAAGGAATCCGCCCTCATATGGAAGGACTATCCGTGCATGGGTGACCTCCCAACAGCTAGGGGGCGTGTATCAGGCCTGGCCAACCCGCGACTCTCCAGATGCTGGAAAACTACCGCTTCAAACAGCTTATTACTGACCCTGGTCCGGATTCACAGTTACGAAGTTTGCGTCTTACGTACGTTGTTTTAAGAATTGAGCTATTACGCATGCGTAGTCGCTTATTGACGCTATCTACGTACCATTTCTGTACGTAGATTGCGTAAGCGCGGTCTAAAGGGGCTCAGAAAAAGCTGGCTGCTCCCAATCTGAATCTGGGTTAGGGAAAGCGCAGCCTGATCCTGCGGAGTTTGGCGAAAGAGCTTACTCTCACATGATAAAATACCACGGCACCTTTCTAATCTCATTAGTGAAGCCTCCTCATGCTGAACGGTCATGTGCTCGGCTGAAGATACTTGACTTGATATTAGTTGTATGAACAGCTCTCTCACCACAGGGGGGTGGCGGCTGTGTGCAGGAAGGGACACAGCACTTAGGAAAATTAATTCAGTCCTGGATGTGAGAGACGAGCGCCGTGGGATGGCTGGGAATTCACCGGAGAATACGCCCAGCTCAGGCCTGTTCCACACCTCATGTCCCACTTGTTGTAAACCGTTCTTCTGTGTGTAACAACATTTAATAAGAGGCATCCGATACCTCAGTAATATATATAAATAAGCGCCACAGAAACGCAAGCGAAAAACATTATGGGGCCTATTTAGCAAACATATATTTCACTAAAAAGCAAAAAAAATGCAGTTTTCACAATGTACAGTTAAATATAATCCCTGATAATACTTAGCAACTGTGACATTAGCGATACAATCCAATGGGAGACACCAGAGGGAGTTACGTGTTTCTGCCCTCGATATGAAAGGTGACCACGCAAGTTGTAAGTCGCACATGCGCTGTTCAAAGAAACAGCGCCCAGCGGGCGGACCTGCAGTCCACTTTGCAAATCTGACTGAACCGCAGTCGTTGCCAACCTGGCTGAAGATAACATGTAGCAATACCGCTGAGAATTGCGACACCAACAAACGTCACTGCAAATAATTAGTGCTTTTTGTTATGGAACGCAACGAAACGGAGTTTAAAAGTTTTGGTGGCAAAATCATTAAAATGGTGCCCGTGGGCTGCTTGTGTGTTGAGTCTGATGCATGCGTACTTCATCCTTCATTCTTACAAATAAAGCCCTGCAAATAATAATATAATAATAATAATGGTCCTGGTCCAGATCTCTTTGCGTTGCATGGAGATCTGGAAGTCCGCATGGAAGAGGGGAGTGCACGCTACTGCCTCGTGTGGAGTTGTGGACGCTTCCGTATCCAGAGCCCTGGCGTAACTTCTCCGCACAGATCTGTGTCTGTATGAGCACTTTATTTACCTGTCTGCCCAGGATGAGGTATACAGAAGTGTCCTACCCTGGGAGATCCATGGCACAACATCTGGCACACGCTTGTGCAGGTGTAACATTAAAGGGGACTTACGCAAGGTATGCGGAAGTCCCCTAACATTATTTGTGGTGACGCAAAGCGCCCGGTTCAATTAAACGCAAAGCCCGCGTTATTTCTGTTGTGTCGCAAATTCTGGATCGCACATTTGTATAACGCACCCCACAGAGGTCCATATGAAAATACACAGATTTTGGCTATCATAATAGATAGAGTAATAGACGCAATAGACATAAAAGCTCAAACATAGGCCAAGGGTAAGAGACCATGAACTCACCAACTAGCCAACTGGCCGCATACAGGATTTTCCTCCATGACAGATCATTTCCAGTGAGATCACTAAAGAAACCGGCAGACAAGTTTGGTTAATGTGAACGCGGCTTTAAAGGCAGCTAATGGCTCCCAGACAGATCAGACGTTAAAATGGAGACATCCCAATGATTATGAGGCAGGGGACTAATGTCTTTATGTTTGCATTTATAGACCTGTAGACATCCTCAGATAAAACGATAAAACGATAAAGCTTTCAAATAACATAAAAGAAAACAGCAAAATAAATGATAAGGTTACAATCACGCTAAGTCTGTAAATAAGAAATACAACCTTATAACTATACAGTTTTCAGTATTTTCTTCATCTACCTGGATACAGACTATAAATATAGGATAAAATCGATAGCATGTGTGACATACACATACTGCAGTAATTGCTGTGTTCACCAATTAAGTGATGAGTCATTTCTAATTATAACCCTCCCACCTAAATGAGCACCCATAGCAAGGAGGCGGGATTAGAGTCTGGATGGGCAGGACTGGGCGGAGCCATGCTGTATTGGGGGTGCGGCTGAGCTTGCTTACTGTGCAGGGGGGAGTGGCTACCACAGGCCCCCTGTCCTCCAGACCCCATAGAAGCCGCACACTTTGCTCCCCCTATAGTTACGCTAGGTACAAATCCGCGCTGCTAAATGCAAGCGGGTGCTTCCTATTGGTCGGTGCACAGCATGGCGTTCCCTCTCTTAGGACTGGATCCAGACTTAAGTAAGTGCTTGAAATGAGTTACTCCTGGGCTAAACCATGGTGGTTGCAGGGGAGTCATATTTCATCTGTTGCAAATAGTATTAGAGTTGAGAGGTGATGTTTCCTATCCCAAGTCTAAATAACAGTGTGACAGTAAAGCTGGTCAGTATCTGTGTGCAGTAAGCAATTCAAAGATATATCCCTGCGTGCAAAGACTACAATTACCTTGACTCCCCCTGCAATCACCATGGTTTAGCCCAGGAGTAACTCATTTTAAGCACTTACTTAAGTCTGGATCCAGCCCTATGTGAGAATTCCCGTACACCTGAGATGGAACAGTTAATGCAGGCTCTGTCTGTTGGAAATGACTTCGTGGTAGTGGGAGTAGTCACAAAGCAAACGTGCCGTTGTCCCTACAGCATAGCCCAGCGCCAGCAGATCCCTAAGAACCTCTTGCTCGGGGGATTCGATCGCACAGAAATGAGAAGCTTTTGCAGCCAAGGTGGGAGGTAATTTCTGCGTTGATGCGTTTACAAAGGTCTTGTCCTCAGGGACTCCTCCTTACACAGAGAAACAAATCAGACTCCATCGCATTACAAAGGGGATTACACAGGCATTTGTAAGATTGATAGAGACTATCGAGCACAAGCAAACCACAAAAAAGATGCATGTATGGGCAATTAAAGGCAATTAAAATATATTTACTGCAATACAGGAACGACGCACAAATGGCCTGATCCAGACCTACGCTCGGGTGCGTTTTTACAATGGTTGTAAGCGTAAAAATGGCCATTTGTACTTACTGCGCATGTGCAGGGCAGATGGGCCTTGAGCGTGACAGCCTCAAAGCAATGCTCCGAGGGGCGTGACTGCCACACGAAATCCGGAAATACGCACCGAGAGCGGGGAGAGGTATTTCAATCGTACAGTATGGGCGTGCTAAGCGTTGTAGCTACGCAATGAGCTTACGGACGCCCGTAGTTACGATCAGAAAAGTTAGGGTAGGGTTTGCTGGGTGTAAGAGAGCAAAACTAAGTATGACCCAGGGGAGTGCATCGCTGGCACGCTGGCGTAAATACGCTACGCACATGAGCGTTTCATGATCGTAGGTCTGGATCAGGCCCAAATACTCTGCAGCAGAGGATATCCCACAGATGCCGACTCTCCCACAATGTCAGGGAGACTCACGAAATTCGGACATTGCTCCCAGAATTCCCGGAGAGCCGGCAAATTTCTAGGATGTGGACCTGAGGCAGTGATCTAATGCAAATCAAAGTCTCAAGCCCCCAGCGTTACTAAGGATGGGCGGGACTTAATGTGATCAAGCCACACCCCCACCTTAGTAACAATATGAATGACAGCTTTTATTATGCAGGGGGTGGGACTTCAGACATCATTTGCATAAATCACACCCTCAAGCCCCACCCCATGCTGCAATTTCTTGTTTTACCCTGAAGGGAGAAACAATTTGGCAACTATGGGTTATCAGCCAGTGGTACAGAGGTGGAACAGGACCACTGCCTGGCACCCAGGGTAGTTACGGCACTGGGTAGGGGGTATGTATCTACATGACCTGGTTTGATTCTATAGTGGTTATCTGGAACTCCCCCAATGAATAAGAACCACTGCTTAAAATTGCTAATATAAAGGCCGGTGGCATGGGGGTGGGACTTGTGGGTGTGATTTATGCAAATAATGACCTGAAGCCCTGCCCCTGCCTAATCAAAACTGTAATTTATTGGGTTACTAAGGATGGGGGCGGGCTTTGATGCAGAAATTTGCATAAAAATATTTTTATCAAGCCCAGATCCGGGAGATCACTCTGGATTCCGGAGCTAATTCACGAAATTTCACGAGTCTCCCGGAAATTCCAGGACAGTCGGCAGCAATTGATTACTATGAATGAAACATATTGGGCCTGATCCAGACCTACGCCGATGCGCTGTGCTTAACCCGACACTCCCCCTGTGCTGGCGCCCGATCCACAATCGGGCGTTGCCGTAGCGACGCCGGGCAACATCTGCCCGGCGCATTCGCAGATCGGCTCAAAAGCCGATCTTACGCTTACGCCCGCCGTCCAAGCGACGCCGGGCGTTATTCTGGATCATGCCCATTGAGTCATATTCACACCTAAGGAGCTTCTGCTGTTTAGGTGTGTATATTTAGGAAATGACCTTTTACGGATACGTACCAGTTAGTAGTAGTTAGTACTTTAGTTAGAAAGAGACAGCGTAATGCGGCCTCGGGGAGTGTTTAGGTAGAAGTGGGAGGGGGAGGGATTTAGATTAGCCGGGGAGGGCGGGAGGAGGAAAGGTCCATGCGTAGTTTCCTTCTTAAGAAGGAATCCATGGCAATGCTGGATGGCAATGCTAGTTTTTAAGGAAACAAAATGAATAACAATTCCAGTTCTGCAAATGACATTTACTTTCCTGTATTCCTTAATATCTCTTAGTCTAACATGTACAGGATTAATGAAAGGTGAACGCAGAACAAAATGGAGGCAATATGTAGAGTAAACTTTACATTATCCAGTTATAAGTAAGGCACACGAAGTCTCCACTACAACACAAGCCCTGAGGGTACCCAGCCACCCAATCACAGGCCATCATTATCCTGCAATTAATCACAGATTATTGCTGCGTCCAATACACACTCATTACCTTACACAGAGACAAACATCCATCCCATTCAGCAACACACCTGTCACACAGGTCACATGATTATTCACACAGTAATGTCCCAAGGTCACATGGTTATACCATAGACAGTAGAACCCCTGATCACATGATTACACCCAAAACTGATGCACAGGTTCACAACATTATGCCTGCAGCTCTGCTATAGTGATCAGATGTTTCAGGACTGGAAGGTGGGTATAGGGGGAGGGAATTACTTGGTCAGAATCCGGTACAGGAGCCCTTTTAGCCGGTACAGACCACTAAAAAAGGGGTACTGTACCTTCTAAATAGGTACAGTTGGAGGGTATGTCATTAGCCTGCAATTAATGACAGATTATTGCTGCGTCCAATACACAATTTGCTCATTACCCTACACAGAGACAAACATCCATACCATTCAGCAACACACCTGTAACACAGGTCACATGATTATTCACACAGTAATGTCCCAAGGTCACATGGTTATACCATAGACAGTAGAACCCCTGATCACACGATTATACCCAAAACTGATGCACAGGTTCACAACATTATGCCACAAATGTTATTCCCCACCAGATCTGCCTCTGCCCTTTGTGACCTTGGGAAATAGGGACCTGGGGAAATGACCGTGATATAATCATGTGACCTGTTTTTAGGACAGGGTTGCCTATTTTCTCTTTCCTCCCTCTGGGAGATCTCGGGAGTAAAAAAATAGATGGTGGTATGGGGGTAGGGTTTAATTACGCAATATATATATAATTAACCCCACCCAGTGTTAATCACTACTGCAATTCATAGTGTTCCAGGGGTGGGCGGGGCTTGGCAAAAAGTCATGTCCCGCCCATCCCCAGTAACACCAGGGGTTGGGGGAAATTGAGAGGCAAGGGGCGGAATTTTCAGAAAATTTGCAGGATTCCGGGAGAACTGCCAGAATTTCGAGTCTCTCGGATATTTTGGGAGAGTCAGCAACCCTGCTTTAGACATCTTCGGGATCCTCAATAACAATGTGCTATAAAAGTCTGGTGATGACGTATAACTTACTTGATGCAAGTTTATCAAGTTTGTCAATACAAATATCAATAAGTGTTGCGGCATCGGCTACATTGGCGATGCATCAGAATGGGTTAATTTACCGCACCAGCCTAAGTACGCATGCAAAGTTCAATGGCGCTTCGACGTAGATTGCAGGGGCATTCGTTAAAATTAAGAATAAAATTTAAAAAAAAAGGGAAAAAAAAAGATTAAAACAAAACCTGACCATTGAAAATTTGACTTATTTAAAGAATAAAAAGTGCTCCATTGATTTTCTCGTGTTAGCGAGTTTTTAGTGATATTCCCTGCAGAGTGATTCCCCCGGTAAAACCTGTCTGGTATAAAAACCTCTTTCCAGTACAATGAGGATGATTAGAGTGAAGGTAATGGCGTTCTATGAACCGGCCAAGCAGCATTTCTATATAAAGTGTTTGGAAAGAACATAGCCTAGGCATTGATTCACACTTAATAACGTACCTCAATATACGCAGGTCGTGTGCGTGCCCTGGTGATTTTATGCAAATTGCGCAAGCACGATCCAGATATTCCACGCGGGAAGCCATTACGCACAACTCCGTGCCTAATGTGATCCGTAAGAACGAAGTTAAGAAAAGTGGGGGTGGGGCATTTAAATAGGGCTGAATGGGCGGGGTTATCAAACTCTGTGCGTACTTTAGCAAAATCCACACAAAGATAGTTAAAGTAGCCCAATGGAGGCGGAAGTCAGCAAAGATCCGTAGAACGAGGGGAGGTTCATGGGAGTTGACTTAGGTGCGTACTCTCGCGAATGTCTGTGTACTTCTCTCCTTCTTATCTGTGAATATTATCTAATGCCCATTTTCTTATCTAGTACCCATCTTAGCTGGTTATGGTCACCACGGAGGTGATCATAATATCGACAAGAATACAGATAACACTATAAGATCGACTATATAATTGTTTAATAATAATTTTTTTAGAAATGTATTATGTCGGAAGGAGTAACAGACCCTCCAACATAACCCATTCCATTAGGTACAATTTAATCCGGTTCTGAGCTTCCAACTGTCACTCACCTGGTTTAAATGAATTAACTGATATTTAAAAAACTATTTGCCTCTTCAACAAAGGTGGTTACCATAGTAACTGACAGTTGGAAACTGAGGAGCAGAGTATTTTGTACCTAATGGAATGGGTCATGTTGGAGGGTATGGTGTAAAACATTTTACGGTATTTTTTTTCAGCAGTGGTTCCATTTTTTTCTTAAATGCGGGAGGCTTTCTTGTAAACGTATACGTGTAGATGAGGGGAGGGAGACATTTTGTGTTCACCCTAGACCGCAATCCATCTGTAGATCAAAACACTTACAGTCCTTAAATTGTCCCACAATGATTTTCCTCAAGAGGGTTTATGCTCATTTGCACCCAGCACAACCATAGGATCCGGTGTAACTGCATAGTGGTCCCACCTCCACAGCATGCATCAAGCATTAGAGTATATTTAATGGAGCCTTGAAAGAGACAAGTGAAAATGTTGCCCATAGCAACCTATCAGATTCCAGCTAACATCTGATTGGTTGCACTTTTTCTTGAGTCTCCATTAAATGCTATCTAATGATGGATACCCAAGTGTTTATCTTATGAATAATATACCCTAAGAAAACAGGAGTGTTAAATCCCCATCAGTAACAAGCCAAAAATAAAAAATCTGATTACAGCCCTTTAAGTGTTCAGATTCTGATGGGACACCACCATTTCTACTAATTGGACTCACATGGGTATATGGAACAGACAGCAAGATTAGCGCAATTTTGCTGGTTATAGTTATGCAGAAAATTTTGTGAAAAGCAAAACCGGGGTTTGTGGCTAATATTTTCCGCCCATACAAGTCTTGCATTTAATAAAGTTGCTTTTAATAAAATAAAATACACCGATATTCTACAATTTTGCAATCCTGTTGTCCAGCAATGATACCCCAATAGCTTTAAATTGCTGACGATAAAGCAAATTTAAAATACAAACATCTCATAGATCGTCATAGTAGAAGGAAAATAAACACATTTACTTTTTAACATATTTATTTAGACTTTCTGATATAATGTATCTACAGTTCTGATAAAATCCTTACATTATCACCTATATATTTTTGCCTGTCATAAGAAACTGATACAGTCTCCGATCTCTATAAGTGACTGATTTATAGTCTAAAGAAGCGAATAGGTGATTTATCACACAATAAGATACAAAGGTACATGCTGTATGGCTGATACAAGGATCCATTGCCTGTGCTTTTGTCCTGTGTACAGTGTTATATGATTTGTTGATAGACCGTTATGTTACATTCTAGTGGTGCTTACACCGCCCCAGAGATATAGGTTATATATTATATGTTACTATATTACCTAGATATTACCCAGCTCTTTACTGCTATAGACGGCTCAAAGCGGCTGCTGTAACTGCCAAGATATGGATCACATAAATTACTGGGAGGGAGCATAGACGACATGAAAGCATTTACAGGCTCCGGGTTTAATCGGAACAACTGCAATTTAACAGCGGAGTTAAAGGGCCTCTAGAGGGAGCTACAGTGCCTAGAGCACATAAGGGGCCAGTATATAAAGAGCCCTACATGATGGAATTTAAAGAAATGTGTCCCAGAATGCTTTGCTTTTACATAGCGCCAGAGCGGACTTACAAAATGAACCGATAATTGGCAATATTTAAAATGCACCCAGGATCTTTTCACTCTGGTTTCTCTTCAGATCATATAAATCTTTTGCCTTTTATTAAAATACTCATACTAAAGCGACGGCACAAAGACGTCAACATTGCCGCCATTATGCCGATGGCGTTACAATCGTGCCCGAAGCTCCTCCCACACACCCGTCGACGACGAGGACTAGAGCTTTGCCAGGGCCCCTTTACTCTACCACAGCAGAAACACCATGGGCCAGATTTACTAAGCTGCGGGTTTGGAAAAGTGGAGATGTTGCCTATAGCAACCAATCAGATTCTAGCTCTCACTTTCCTATTACATACTAGAGATTGTCAGCTAGAATCTGATTGGTTGCAGGGAGAGCCGGCAAATCTTGGTTGTTGTCTGCTGAGCTTGCAGAGACATCCAGAGCTAGCATTGTGTGCGTCTTTGTGTTGCTCGTAGACCGCCCCATGTCTTGTGTTTAGATGTGCGTTTCAATGTTTAGATTGACGTTTAGATGTGCGTTTCAATGCACCAATTTCCATGCTCTTCAGGATCAGCCCTTAATAGTTTATTGCATACGAATATAAATCAAGCAGTTTAATGCATCCTCACCAGGTGAGCGGATCAGCAGAGCTTCCTGGCAAGGCCGGGGGGAATTAATCATGTCACTACTATTTATCACGCTCTGCATAGCCTCCATCATTAGGCAGGTAGGAAAGAGCAGAGTGTACAGAGCATTTATCAGACTCTCCTAATCCGTGCCAAGCTACTATGGCTGGTGTGTACCATGCAGTCTAGAGATTGCACCCTGGAGACTGCAGCATAACCGTCGTACCAGGAACAGAATAGGAAAGGGTGGTTTATTAGGTGAAAT
This sequence comes from Limnodynastes dumerilii, assembly GCA_011038615.1. Taxonomy (NCBI): domain Eukaryota; kingdom Metazoa; phylum Chordata; class Amphibia; order Anura; family Limnodynastidae; genus Limnodynastes; species Limnodynastes dumerilii. Next base: position 1,301,213 of record WWET01000039.1, on the reverse strand, counting down.
AAACCAGGAGCGTAACTGGTACAGAGGAAAGGAAGGCCCATGGCAGCAGCTTCCCCTGCACTGTAAGCAAGCTGTCAGAGGTTGACAGTTTATAACAGCGCTCAGCGCTCCATGTATGTATGCTATAGCGAGGTTTTAAGCTGTCAACCTCTGACAGGTTCTCTCATACAAACAGGCTCGCCATCAGTATTGCATAGCTCCGCCCACCCCCACCCCTACCCTTCCAAAATTGGGCCACACCTAATTGTTATGAACTCAAACATCCCTAATATCTGTGATGTTGAGTTCACGGCAAATATTTTTCCAAATTTATAGACCAAACCTTTATGCCACGGTTACTGAGTCTCCCGGTATTCCGGAAGAGCCAGCAAATCTCCATAAAGTCTATTGTATTGCTAGAGCTACTAGAGGTGGATGGATGATGTCAACAAACCCTGTCCCTGGAACACTAGAGATTACAGTAGGGATTGACAGTGAGTGGGGCTTAATTATGCGATTTGCATGAATTATGTTATTATGCCCCGTCCCCTTGCAGAAATCTATGGCTTCCCTTCGGGATTTTCTTGAGGCAAGCTTTAAAAAGTCAGCAACTCTGCTTTAGATGTATAGGCCTCGGTGTGGCTGTGGATGTAGCCAACGGCAAGGCAGTGTGCCCAGTCTGGAGGGGGGAGGGGGGGAGGTTACCTGCAATCATACTAACACTCCATTCTGCTTGTATAATATCTGCTATATAGGTGCTGCCCAGCTAAGGAGCTGGATCCAGCAGAGTAATAGGACGCCACAGGTCACCATGAAATGACAGAATATTGTGTAAGGCTGCAGCTGATAAAATCTGGGGCATTGCAATCTCTATTACAGCAATTATATGAACTTCAGTTCTAGGGATCAGGACAGAGGTAATGCAATGTTATAGAGTGGAAGATTAGATACAAAGTGTATGAGAGCATTGCAGTGGCTATTAATGCCTACATCGGATTCCGGCTGGACACTGAGCGGAGGATGCTCAGACGCAGAGAGTAAGGTAAGAGGGGTTTATTCTTCGAGAATGGGGGGGCACCATTTGGGCATTTCCCCTGTGCGCCATTTGGGCTAGTTACGCCCCTGATCCGGATCGGCCCTGACGTCTCCTTCCAGAATGATGAAGACTCCACAGCCAATGAGACCGTTCCATTTTGCGGTTACTTCACTAAAGGTATGGAAACGTTGCCAATACTTTGCGTTGACCACGCAGGTAAATCAGGGAAAGAGAAAATAAATAACATTTTAATGAAATGAATTGTATTTTATTTAGGTCATTCTATTGCTTCTCTTGCATTTTGATGATGTTCAAAAGTCCGCACTTGTGTATGGATCCAGAGTCACGCCGCTGTTCAAATCTGGATTACACGTAAAAGAGTGAATTTGTGCGCAATGTTTTTCTAAACACAGGCATTTTTTCCTTAGTTAAGTCTGACCCAGGCCCACAATTTTGCAGGTCTTTGGTATGTTTCAGTTACAAGGTAATAGAATTTCACCAAAACCATAAATTATTGGGGCTGATTTATCAACAAGGTAAAGGCTGCCCATAATGCTAGGGATAGCGGACGGATCCAGAGAGAGATAATGGGGTAAATCCATAACTACGGGATAGTTACGTTACAACGTGTAGTGTATTTATACGCTAGCGTATTTTCTACGCACCCCCCTAGGCATTCCCCTCGCTCGTATGTACTTTGGCCGTTTTATGCTTGCCAAACGCTACCTTAACTTTTTAAAGCATAACTACTGACGTACGTAAAGGCTTCACATACGTAAGTGTCTAAGCCACGCCCATACTGTATGATTTAAATGTGTAATTACGGGTGTCGTATAGCATGCGCAGTAAATACTAATGAGCGTGTTTTATGTCAGCAGCTATCGTAATATCGCCCGCGTACGTAGTTTAGGATCTGGCCCAATAAGAGGAAAACAGGTGGAAAGTTACACCTGGGCAAAACCATGTTCCATTGAAGGGGGAGGAATATTCCATCTATTGCAAACAGTATTAGAGTTGAGAGGTGATGTTTCCCAGCCAAAGTCTAAATAACAGTGTGATAGTAACGCTGGTCGGTATCTGTGTAATATAATAATAATAGTATAGTAGTATGATAGATGAGAGTTTAAAAATAATATAATATAATAGTATTAGAGCTGCGCGGTTATAACTAACAGTGTGATAGTAAAGCTGGTTAGTGTCTGTGTGCAGTAAAGATATCT
>WWET01000039.1:1239306-1262804 GCA_011038615.1 Limnodynastes dumerilii | reverse complement strand
CCTGCGGAGTGTATTTGGTAATGGCAAAACCCATCTGCAAAATGTTTAACACATGGCAATGCCAAGCTCCCCAAAAATCATGATAGTCACATAAATGTCCTTATAGGTCACTGACCCAATTAATGTTAAGACATGGAAGTAGATTCATTTAACCTTTAGAAAAAGGGATGCAAAGGTTTTGCCCAAGCAGCCAATCAGACTTTAGAAGGATTGAGATCATCTGATTGGTTGTTATAGGCATCACATACACTTTTCCTTATTAGAAATTTAAGTCAGTAAGATTGGGTGGTCTGGTAGATGGACAATACGGTCAATTTGTGTTTACCTGTCAGAGGGCTGGGGAGCAACAGCAATGCATTCTGGGGGCAAAAATGGCTGCATTACAGAGGAAGCAGCCATTTTGTTGTATGGATGGACTATTACTCATGATAACACAGCCCTCATGATCTAAAATCAGTCCATATTCTCCAGATCTTGCAATCAGTTGTTGTAGGATATTAATTTATGGGGTACTAGTGGACTGTTTTTTGTTTTTTTTTCATGAATATAGTTCCGGCCTATAGAAGCGCCTCATTTATGTCTCATTATTTGTAGGTGACACGTCACTTTACATATTTCCCATGATTCTTAGCGATGTAGTTGATTCTCCCCCCAGTATGTGCTTACAGCATACAGTGGTACAATACCCTCTGAGTCTCACAGTTATCACCATTCACCTGTTTAGATAAACAATCACATTGCATATGCAGACCTGTATCAATAGACACAGTTTCCAAGCTCCCTCCACCCCACACACATCGCTCTGTGTACCAGGTCTTTCCTCAATGCGTTGCACAGTTCTGGCCTGCAAAAAGTAACCCTACCCCTGTCAGTAATTTTGATCCGGTTGCCATTTTTTTCCCTGTTTCTTAGTCGAGGCGCGGTCTCACTTCTTCTGCTACACCTTGGGCCGGGCGTTAAGCGCCAGAATCTCCTGGAAGTCTTTGGCCAGTTCTCGTAGAGAGTCCATGAACGGATTTATGTTTTCCTCCATCCATTCCTCCACCGTGTCAGGGAAGTAGATGGATTCCAGCTGGGATCGGAGGGCCCCTATTTGTGTCTCCCACTCCTCGTTGGACCTAGAGAGAGGTAGGAAAGTATTAGAGGTGGGGGATGAGCTTTAAACACCCTTCAGCTTAGCACCGTCTGCATCCCCTGCGATTAAGCCATCTCCTGTCCTCTCCATTCTCTCTTTAATATAAAGCAATGGACACTTCTGTGAATGCATGGTCTGTTCTTTGCAGAGCTGCATTAGTAGAGCCCCTGCATGATTTGATATGGGGCGTGGTGAAGAATAGCTCCGCCCTCTGCTGAAACAACCCATGAGGGAACTTTGCATTTACATTTGTCCCAACCTTAGCACGCCACCCCACCCCAGGGGAGTTAGGAGAATCCCCAGCACTTAAGATGTGTCTGTCAACCTTGGTGATGAGCAGTTGCGTTACTCACTTTAATATTTTGGCGCTGAACGTCTCCATTTTATGTGGATTCCCAAACTTGTGCTTCCGATGGTAACGCGAGAACCAGCCGCTGATTTCACTGTGAAAATACAAAGTGTTGCATAAAAGAACAAAGAACACTAAAAACAATGAATGACTGCATTGAAACACTGTCACATGATCGGGGTGGCTTACTATAATATGGTTAAGGCATGGTCTACTGTCATATGACCAGGACGATGGAGCACAATTATATGATTAGGACAAGGTGGGTTCCACCCAGTCATGTGTTTCAGATAATGGCGATGGTGCTCTGTCATGTGATCATTGGTGCACTGTCATGTGATCAGTAGTGCACTGTCTTGTGACCAGGATGGTGGTGATGGTGCTGTGTCATGTGATCAGTGGTGCACTATCTTGTGACCAGGATGGTGGTGATGGTGCTGTGTCATGTGATCATTGGTGCACTGTCATGTGACCAGGATGGTGGTGATGGTGCTGTGTCATGTGATCAGGGGTGCACTGTCATGTGACCAGGGTGGTGGTAATGGTGCAGTGTCATGTGACCAGGATGGTGGTGATTGATGGGGGACTGTCATATGATCATGAAGGTGATAGCAGGACAGTACTTCTGCTCATGGCTATTCACCTCTTCCTCACCTGTTTTCTTCAGTGATTTCCCGCATTGTCTGTTTCAGCTCCTTGTGGATCTTCTTCACCATGTTAAAGATTTCGGCCCCTGGGAAGGCGCCGGTGCCCTCACTGATAAAACAGAGAGGAATTGGAGCCCCGGGACAGCTCATAATCTTTACATGCAGCACACAATCTAGGAAGTATCAGGGGTATAATATGGAATATAATTACCAAAGGTTTTTCTCCACATCGATGCTGCTGAACAAAATCCACATCGATGCTGCTGAACCCCAGGATGTTCAAAGTCTCCTTCTTGGATTCCTCCGTTAATTTCCCTGTGTGGGAGAAGGGGTGTGAGGAGCTGGCAAGGAATGCCCAGAATCTCAGTGCCTGCAGGTGCCCAGAACCTCAGTGTCCACAGGTGCCCAGAACCCAGTGCCCACAGGTGCCCAGAGCCTCGGTCCCGGCAGGTGCAGAATCTCATTGCCTTCAGGTGCCCACAACCTCAGTGCCCGCAGGTGCCCAGAACCTCAGTGCTCACAGGTGCCCAGAGCCTCAGTGCCGGTAAGTGCCCAGAATCTCAGTACCGGCAGGTGCCTAGAATCTCAGTGCCCATTGGTGCTCAGAATCTCAGTGCCCACATGTGCCAAGAATCTAAACACCCACAAATGTTGAGAATCTCAATACTTGCAGGTGCCCAGAATTTAAGTATCGGCAGTTGCCCCGAATCTCAGTACCGGCAGGTGCCCAGAATCTCAGTACCCGCTGGTGCCAAGAATCTCAGCACCTGCTGGTGCCCAAAATAGTAGTACACACAGGTGCCCAGAATCTTAGTACCGGCATGTGCCCAGAATCTCAGTGCCCATTGGTGCTCAGAATCTCAGTGCCCACATGTGTCCAGAATCTCAGTGACCACATGTGCCCAGAATCTCAGTGCCCACCTGTGCCCAGAATCTAAATGCCCACAGGTGCTGAGAATATCAGTACTGGCAGGTGTCCACACATGTCCAGAATCTCAGTGCCCACATGTGCCAAGAATCTCAGTGCCTGCAGGCACCCAGAATCTCAATGCTCATTGGTGCTCAGAATCTCAGTGCCCAGAATCTAAATGCCCACAGGTGCCTAGAATTTCACTGGTCACAAGTGCCCAAAATCTCAGTACCCACAGGTGCCCAGAGATGCCACTTACCATACTTGAGTGTTTGCAGGCACACAGCCAGGGAAGGAATACCTACTGGCAGCAACTCACAGAGTGCAGAGTAATGATCATACCTGCAGGGAGACACAAGCAGAAAGGGTTCAGCCAAGAGCTGTGTTCTGAACACTAGAGGTATAACGCTCAGTCACATTTACGTCTCATAGTCATGGAGCTGATCTACAAGTTAATGGCTGACATTATGCATTTTAACCACAAACAACAAACAAGCCATTTTACCAATGAATGCATCTATGGTTGATGACAAAGCAGTGTACAGTATATGTTTTATGCCCCAGCATTCATGGGCAGTATAAGGCTTTTAAGCCATAGAAGTTCTCATATACATTTCCATCCCTCCTTGTGTTCTATTATTATACCATCCTCATTACCGCTAGGGCCTTGTAATATCCAGGCCTAGCTCACATTGTACAATACTGTAACCATAATGTAATATGTCTTACCAGGTTTTCCTCTGTGTAACCTGTCAATTAGGAGAAGTCTACGCTATGTTTTATTATGTTTATTTTAATAATGTTTTTGTATTGTATTATATAACGACAAATCCCAGCAGGCTCTCCATGATAAGTGTGATCAAATAATTAAAAGTGGAGTACCTTCTATGGTTTAATAGATAATAGGTAAACAAAGACCTAACAACAACATTAGGGGGAACTATTTCGAACAGACGCTAAATGTAGTAATAGTCACCCTCTTAATGAATCCATAACAGCCAACTAGCCTATGTACCCCAGTGTCAGATTCATGTGTATATAAGAGGCTAAAGCTAAATTGGAAAGCTACATAGGCCTGGATTGCTAAACAGATCCCTGAGTTACACCTGTTTAATGCGCAGCCTGAATCTGGATGCAAGCCAAAGCTGCCCTCTAGTGGTGGTTGCAGATATTGCAGCAATTATTATTATTAATAATAATAATAATTATTATTATTATTATGATTTAAAAAAAATAATTAAAAAAAACAGTAAAATTTGGTTTCTATGTTGCAATCTTTATTTAATCTTAACAAAAATAATTGTCCTTAAGGACAAATATAAATCCTTATTAGTGCATTGTTGTGACCATTATTTTACATCTTGATATGAAGACGTTTTAAACAAGACTATTTGTGCTGTGCCAGTGAGAGAGCCATTTCTAGGTGAGCTCGCAATGTATGTTTAATGGAGATTTGAAAGAGGAAAAAGTTGAGATGTTGTCCCTAGCAACCAAATCAGATTCTGACCATTTCTATGGTGGAATTGCTAAATGTTAGCTAGAATCTGATTGATTGCATTTTCCAGAAGTTTCATTATAGTTTATTTTTTAAACTGGAGCAAACCTGCAATGTGTAAATGACCACGTCTCACCTCTGCCATCCAGTCAGGGCTATGCCGCTGTAGTGGATTTTTGGGAACTTATTCATCATTCCAATGACTTTATTCCACTGTTCGTGATTTTTCATGTGCAGATTTATGGGGGTCCACATCTGGGTGGGTCCTGAAGCCCCTTTGAATGCGCTTGCGAACCAAATATTTGAAAATCCACTTTTCTCATATTTAGAGATAAATGATTCTAAGAATGGAAGACAATCAATTAAAGGAACATCTGATTAGGTTGGATAAAAGGTGTGACCAATCAGAGACAAGGTGACATCTGACTTACCGACTTGCTCGAAATTAAAATTATCATGGTACAACCACAGGACAGGAGACACCTGCTGGCTGATCCCGGCAGCTGCAGGAAAAGACACAATACGGTAAACATTGCATCTAATACTGATCAATAATAATAATAATAATAATAATAATACAGAGAAGTAAAGAAATCAACAAATGGCATCCCCTACTGACACGGGTCAGAAGGTGACTGACTGACCCCATAGCAAGGAGACGAGGTCCAAGTCTGGATGGGCGGGACTAGGCCAAGTCAGGCAAGACTGGGGGCAGAGCTCCATGTATGAGTGGTGAGTGCTACAGCGCTATATATATATACACTCATACATGGAGCACCGAGCGCTATTTTATGCTGTCAGCCTCTGTCATGGGTCCCTCTCTCCTTCCCCGTGCCCCTGTACTGACAGCTTAATAAGCCATAAACCAAGCAACCCCCTGACGGTGGAGCCCAAGGCATGCTGGGATTGTAGTTTTACAGCCATGGAATTGCCTTTGGTGCTTAGATTTGCAGCCCTTTCACACGATCACAGACACGCAGCTGGGAAGGTCTCTCCCTCCTACAGGATCAGATTCTTGCTCCCCTGAAATACTTTGTGCTGCTGTGAATACTTTGATGATCTTATCTGGCTACAATAAGGACTGTATCATGCAATGTTATTGGTACGGCTTCACCTGGAACGGTTCTAGAGGCCATAAATACGTTAGGGACCCTACAACGATTGGCAGCTAAAATGGTGCATGGACTGTGCCACAAAATAAACTCAGGATGAATAAAGATCTCATACCTCCCAACTGTCCCATTTTTTTTTGTGGTAGTTTTGACTAAATATGAACATTTGTGGTCGAATCTGGGTGGAGTTTGGATGAAACGGCCGGGATTATTCTTGTAGACAAGTGATGTTATGCCTGGTTATTTAGTAGTGGCCAAAGCCGGCCCTGGGCATAGGTAAATTAGGTGAATGTCTAGGGCACTGGTGGTGGGATTGGCTGCAATTTAAAAGGCACCAGCTAAGATTTTATCTAAGACACCAAATAGTACGGGGCCAGCTCTGGTAGAGACATTTACATCTACAATAGATGAAGACCACGATCATGAAGGGACAGCTCGGACTGTAGTCATAGGCCGGAGAGAGCCGATACTTTCTGCTGGAGATCTGTACCAGGTTGCACATCAGTGGGCACGCGCAGCTAGGACTTCTTAAAAAACAAGCCTTCCCTGGGTATAGTCCCGCTGAGAATGCCTCCTGTGGTTCGTGGCACTCCGTGTTTTTTTATGATGTCATAACGTCATAGCGGCCCAGGTCCCAGGCCCCACAATTTATGGCAGTGGCACTGGATGTAAAGGAAAGGGATCCAAAGCAGTCTCACCCTGGATGCTCTCGATGGAGAGTTTCCTAAGCATGTCGTCCCACATGATCTGGCCCTTGTCCGGGTACCGATCGCGTAAGAAGCTCACCACCTTCTGCAAGTGGCCCAGGAACATTTTCCCCAGGTCTCCGTTGTTGCTGTTTAACCAGGACTTGGAGTCCTGCCCGTCTCCCAGATGGTAGACCTGTAATTAGACGTGGCATCAGCTTTACCGATGACCAATGGGTTGGATGGATCATAGGAGTGTGATTTCCATTATTTGCCTCCAGAAAACTTATAGTGCCTGGCAGGGGCAGATACAGAACCTGCAATGGCTCTAGAATAAAATCTGGAAGAGGCTACAAGTATGGGGATCGTTTATAGCCGGGCTAATAACTAAAAAAAAAAAAAAAGCAAGCTGGACCAAAACAGAAAAATAAAGACCATTATTAAGAGACGAGCCAATATAAAAGGTGGATGGGGTTATATATAGCTTATTAAGTACAAGTGTTACATAACAGAGTTACAATCAAATACAGCATCAAGTGACTAGTATTTCAGAGTACAATAAAGAGATTCAAAGTGACTTCTATACAATGCAGGAAAAATCCTAGTGAATGCTTATACAGAGAGACAATCATAGTGACTGTCACCCAATAAAGAGCATCCTAGTGATTACCACCCAATACAAAGAGAGTAACTTAGAAATCAACACTCAATACACAGAGAGCATCCTAGGGATTGCCACCCAATACAGAGAGCATCCTATTGATCACTACCCAATATAGAGAGAGCATCCTAATGATCACCACCCAGTACAGAGAGAGCATCCTAATGATCATCACCCAGTACAGAGAGAGCATCCTAATGATCACCACCCAGTACAGAGAGAGCATCCTAGTGATCGTCATCCAGTACAGAGAGAGCATCCCAGTGATCACCTCCCAACACAGGTCATCACTAATTGCTCCTCATAGCCCATAGAGAAGCATAAGCACCTTGCCCACAAATATGACCTTAATGTGTCCTCACCTCATCTGACCCAATGTGGATCCAGTTGCTCGAGGGATGCTTGTCCAGGATCTGGCTCAGGATCATTTTCAGCAGCGGCAGGGTCTCTGCAGAGTGTGGGTTCAGGCTGTTGGGGTAACGCTCCACCTCCCTTAGATTTTTGTGCTTGTCGTGCTTTAGAACGTACTGCATAGAGAGAGGCTTTGATGACGCATTATATCCCACACACAATAAAAAGCCAGATATGCCCTATACGATATCCCAGCTACCCACATAACACATAGCGGATAGGTGGTGTTCAATGATTGGGGTTATCCCCCACTCCCCAGGAAATCTGAACAATACAATTATCTGTGGTGCTCTGACAAATCAGTCAATGCCATGCACTGCACCAATCACTGTCGTGGGGCCAGTTAAGGGAAGTTGCTGATTGGTCAGAAACTGGGTCCTCCAGTAGGATAACAGTGTAGACTTCTCCTGAAGCCTTATATTGGGAGTACACATATGGTGGTGTAACCAGTAAACACATGCATGGGATGCTCTACACAAGTCTGGATTCATTAAATAAACTTCCTCCATTTTGTTAGTGCCATCCCACATCATTAACAACCAAGAGTTGTCTTGTGGCATCTGCAAACCTGTCTCTTACCAGTTCTCCCCTTATTAATAAACATTCACAGATTGAGGCATGAGAAAGGAATGATATGAATTAGCGCTGATTTATTATAATAAAGGTTTGGAGAGTAACCAATCAGATATCAGCTATTATTTACCTAATTCTATTTAAATAAAATAGCTAGAATTTGATTGGATGCTATGAGCAACATCTTACTTTTTTTCCCATTTAATAGCTCAAGGTCATACATCTTCCAGAACGCTATCAACGCTGTGACTTATAATGTTGCTAATTATGGGGTGGAGCTTGATGACACAAATAGCGTCACCCAGGTCCTGAAAACTGTGGTCCGGATTCACCGTTACGCTTACAGAAATGGTACGTAGATGGCGTAAAAAAGCTACTACGCATTCTTAAAACAACGTACGTAAGACGAAAACTACGTAACTGTGAATCCGGACCTGTATCGGAAGGAATAACTAAAAAGTTGGCAAATATGATTAAATATTCCCATAAGATTGCATAATATAAATGAATATTCAGATAATCTCTGACCTAATATATACTGTCAGATCCAGTATTTAAATTTTTAAATGTATACACAGTGTAAAATCACACACCCAATAATGATCCTATTACAGAATCAGAAATATAGATTAATAATGTCAAAACAATCAAAAACTTACTCCAAAAAAAACAGATTAATGAACATATGTCAAAAACAACTGGTAAACAAGTGTATATATATGAATATATATGAATATGTGTATGAATATGAATATGTCTGTGTATATGCATGTATGTGTGAATGTTTATGTATGCATATACAGACCATCCAACATGACCCATTCCATAAGGTACAGAATACTCTTCAGTTTCCAACTGTCAGTTACTATGGTAACCACCTTTTTGAAGAGACAAATAGTTTTTTAAATATCAGTTAATTCATTTAAACCAGGTGAGTGACAGTTGGAAGCTCGGGAGCGGATTAAATTGTACCTAACGGAATGGGTCATGGTGGAGGGTCTGTATATGCATACATAAACATACATACATACATGCATATACATACACAGACACAGTCATACACATGCATATATAATGTAGAATATAAATAAGTCTAATTGACAGTTGCTTCAACTTGAAGAACTGGTGCACTAAGCAGTTTGGAAACCAGTTCCTTTGCATAAGAAAAGATAAATGACCTGATGAGTGATGATTATGAGAGCTAATTAAATGGGATTACACTGATTCTATCTTTCACACGCTCTTGCTAAATCTCTTGATCATCAACTTGTCATAAGTGTATATAAGTGCACTGAATACACACACTCCCTGAACCTAGAGTGCAGGCTCACAATCTTCACAACATAAAGACCACTTCCGGGGGGGAAAAAACCCTGGATCAACCAACTCAGAAATGAGTTTTCATATTAATCATGGCCCTTTGCAAAGCAGGATGAGGTAGCCTATGACAATCGTGGCTGCTGGGAGGTAGTTTATGACAATCGTGGCTGCTGGGAGGTAGCCTATGAAGATCATGGCTTCTGAGAGGTGGCCTATGACGATCATGGCTTCTGGGAGGTAGCCTATGATAAAAGTGGCTGCTGGGAGGCAGCCTATGACAAACGTGGCTGCTGGGAGGCAGCCTATGACAAACGTGGCTGCTGGGATGTAGCCCATGACAAATGTGGCTGCTGGGAGGTAGCCCATGACAAACGTGGCTGCTGGGGGTAGCCTATGACAATCAGGGCTGCTGGGGGTAGCCTATGACAATCGTGGCTGCTGGGAGGCGGCCTATGACATCATTCCACTACCTGTAATCTACAATCTAAAAAGTGTATAGGTCCCTGATGTGTTGAAATGTCATGTACTGCTGTGAACATCCTAACAATCCGATTGGTTGCTCTGTTACCACTCATTTGAAGACAAGGGGGTAAGGGTACAGATTTCAGACACTTACACTCTCAGCATTACATTCAAAGAGCAGCGCAGCAGACCTGCTGGAAATGCGGCCAGAGGCCCGAAACCAAATATTTATTGTTGTTGAAAAAAGCAATAAAATACTCCATGCATGAGGCGGAGCGCTGTATATAAATACAGTGCTCGCAGGGGCTCCGATTCACACGTAAGAACATTCCTAAATATACACAGGTCGCGTGCGTGTTTTTGAGATTTGCGCATGCACGAACCAGATTTTACGCATTACCCACGGAGTTCATCCCTGTACCTAGTGACATCCGTAAGAAGGAAGGTAAGAACATTGATTGGGGCGAGGCACTTAAATAGCGCTTAATGGGCTGAATTAGGAAACTACGTTCGTAACTAGGCAAACGCCGCACAAAGATACACATTGAGAGTTAAGGTAGCCATATGGTGGCCTAGGTCTGCAAGGAGGGGAGTGTCATAAGAGTACACTTGCCACTTAGGTGCGTAGCTTTGCTAATCCGCGTGTATATATTTCATTCTTAAGTGTGAATCAGGTCCATTGTATTTATAAACATTGCTCAGCGCTCATCCATGGAGTGCCAAGCGCTATTATAAGCAGTCATCCTCTGATACCTTCTTTTATGCAGATGAGCCGCTCAGCCCCTGACCTAATATAGCTTGGCCCCGCCCAGTCCCACCCATCCAGACTCAGACCCTGCCTCCTTGCTAGGAGACCCGCCTGTAGCCGATTTAGAATTGAGCTACACAACATCACCCCATCAACTCATTCACAGAATTCCAAAATATATAATAACAACATTCCAAAATAAACAACAACAACATTCCAAAATAAACAATAACAACAATCCAAAATAAACAATAACAACAATCCAAAATAAACAATAACAACATTCCAAAATAAACAATAACAACATTCCAAAATAAACAATAACAGTCCAAATTAAATAATACAATTCCAAAATAAATAATAACAATAAAAATAATAATAATTCTATTACAACTGTAAATATCAATTGAGGTCTTCTAACAAATCCTCAAGAACCTTCACCTGAGTCTAAGGGAAATCAACCCTGCAACATTAACACAATAGGTGGTTTATGAATTCCCAGCACGCACCACTTCTTAGCTATGCACTGAAATAGTCGCTTCCTCTTCTGGAAAATATTCATTCACCGACTGCTGCAGTAACACTAACACAATGACTGAGAGGAATCTTTTATGAGTGTACTCAAGCGTGAAGAGAACAACATTGCAGATGGTTGTACAATTACAGCCATGACATACAGTAATAGAATCATTTAAGGTGGAGGCGGATGAAAGGGCAGGGAGCCTCTACATAGAACCAGAGAAGGAAGGGATAGTAATGTTGCCCAATTAAAAGCAATTATTTCTCAGAATTTTTTTTTTTATGAATGGGAGAGTATGCAATTCGCATACTCGCCCCAGTCATTTTCGGAAGCGCCACTGCCGGGGACTTAGGGTTGTTAGGCTGCGTGTTTACTTAGGGTTAGGCAGGCTGCAAGGGGGGGGGGCACTTAGGGTTAGGATTAGGAAGTGGGTTCGGGGAAACTCACCTTTCACAGCATCGTATTCAGTGCTCCGGGGATCGATTGCTATGCCTCATCGAGGCATAATCAATCGATATCTCAGCCAGTTCGGAACTAGCTGGGAGCGGAAAAACCCTTTCGAAATAGGGCCGTTCGCTATGGGGACCCACAATCTTTAAAAGCATACCAAAAATGGGCACTAATGGTTCCGGCCATAGGTTACCGTGGCGCCTCCTAAGCTATAAAACACCCGCTATAAATAAAATAAATAAATAATATCGGCCCTACAAGGCATGCTGATGCTTGTAGCGCTACAAGCACCAGCATGCCCAAGAATACCAGTTAAGGTAGCTATCAGGACACGTAGCCTGCGCTCCCCTCTACGGCAGTGTAACTATAGACCCCCCGCACACACGTGACGCCTGCATCCGTCTGGATCTGGCTCATGGGGGCAGATCCAGAGCTATGCGTAAGAACGGTAGAGATGACGTTCTGCGCATGCGCTGGGCATATGTTGCTCTGCGAGCCATGGATCTAGCGTTCGTTACTACAGCGTAGTTACGGACAAGGGGGGGCGGGCAGCTCCGTTACTACGCTGTAGTTACGGAAGCTAGGCGGGGGGATGGAGGGTAATTAGGACGGGAGGGCAGGGTTTCACAGATTACGCTTCTGTGTGAGCGTAGTTACACCGAGTTATGCCGGCTGAAGTTAGGGTAGCCTTCAGCCGGCGTAGCTGTGTGTAAATACGCTCACACAGGGGGAGTGCCAATCGATATCTCAGCCAGTTCGGAACTAGCTGGGAGCGGAAAAACCCTTTCGAAATAGGGCCGTTCGCTATGGGGACCCACAATCTTTAAAAGCATACCAAAAATGGGCACTAATGGTTCCGGCCATAGGTTACCGTGGCGCCTCCTAAGCTATAAAACACCCGCTATAAATAAAATAAATAAATAATATCGGCCCTACAAGGCATGCTGATGCTTGTAGCGCTACAAGCACCAGCATGCCCAAGAATACCAGTTAAGGTAGCTATCAGGACACGTAGCCTGCGCTCCCCTCTACGGCAGTGTAACTATAGACCCCCCCGCACACACGTGACGCCTGTATCCGTCTGGATCTGGCTCATGGGGGCAGATCCAGAGCTACGCCGTAGTTACGGCGGGCGGCAGCGTAAGAACGACAGAGATGCCGTTCTGCGCATGTGCCGGGCAGATGTTGCTCTGTGAGCCATGGATCTAGCGTTCATAACTACAGCGTAGTTACGGCCGAGGGGGGGCGGGCAGCTCCGTAACTACTCTGTAGTTACTACGCTGTAGTTACGAACTCTAGATCCTTGGATTACGCCGGGCAACATCTGCCCGGCACATGCGCAGAACGGCATCTCTGCCGTTCTTACGCTGCCGCCCGCGTCGCTCTGGATCTGCCCCAATTGTCTCTAATAAGGAAGTCCAAAAATAGGTCTCCACCAGACGTTATAATTGAAACTTTCACACAGTAATCGCTCTCTGTGACAGATGTCTGTCCGTGCCAAAGTAAACTGCAATTACTGTAATGTAAACATTCAGACTCATGAGTGTTTCACAGACACACTGGTTGGTGCACTGTAAGGTTACCTCCATGTGTCCAAACGTCTGCACCAGCGGCACGACTTCCAGCTTATTTATCTCAGCCAGGTGTAAGATCTTCACCAGGTCAGCTTCACTGTGGACAGAAAGAAAAGAGGGATCAGGCACAGATCTGACAGACAAGTTCCCAAACCTGACAGGATCCAGCAAATGCTCAGCCCTGGGATCAGCCTGGAGTGTAGGAATAGATTTAGGCTAAGAACTTTATCTGTGAGCCCTTAAATCGCTAAATATGGCTCCCTCCTTTTATGTACCTCACAGGTCACATGATTATACCACATGATAAATTATCCAGGTCACATGATTATACCACATGATAAATTATTCAGGTCACATAATTATACCACATGATAAATTATCCAGGTCACATAATTATACCACATGATAAATTATCCAGGTCACATAATTATACCACGATAAATTATCCAGGTCATTTTATTAACAGGTTTTTATATAGTGCCATCAGATTACGTAGCGGTAATGTCTCCAGGTCACATGATTATACCAGATTGTAACGTCTCCATGTCACATGATTATACCATAGGGTAATGTCTCCATGTCACATGATTATACCACACAGTAACATCTCCAGGTCACATGATTATACCAGATTGTAAAGTCTCCATGTCACATGATTATACCGTAGGGTAATGTCTCCATGTCACATGATTATACCACACAGTAGCATCTCCAGGTCAGATGAATATACCAGATGGTAATGTCTCCTGGTCATAGGATTATACCATATGGTAATGAGAAATGAGTACTTTACGATCGCAAAATTTACTCAAACTGCAACTTAAAAACCATTTGGGCTTAGGGAGAGGCCATGTCATAATTGTTGTTATCAAAGAAGCCTGACCTTTAAAATGGCTATGGACCCGAGTATCCTTAATATTCTTAGCCTTTCTGAAAACGGATCCAATTGTTTATCAAGATTTCATATAGAGAAATTGTATTGTAAAATGTAGGTAACATCTGAGGTATTTATATTGTGCTGTGTTGAACTGCTTCATTCCTCCAATCTATTATTCCTAATCTCCTTGGAGGTCTGCAGCAGAGATGCTCTCTCATCAGAGCAAATGCTTCTTCCAAAGCTTTACCTACTGTGTCTACAGGAAAGTTTTGAACCAGACTTCTCCTTAAGCAAATAAACTGACTTTTTGGAATGTTGTTTAACCAGCTTTTTTTTCCTAACAACTCTGATAATTTGCATATTGGTTGGTGTCTACTTTCGTTTGGAAGATTGTAGTGACAATCTTGTCCCCTTTTACACTGATAGTTACATCCAAAAAGTTTAAAGTATTAAGGTGGGTACACACAACACTTTTTTTTCCAATGATATTTGCTCCAATCAAACGATTACATGACCAATTCACACAATGTCGTTGAAGTGTTTAGGCATGCACGATCAAACGATATCGTGTAATGGCTTGTATGAAAGCTTAAACAGATTTTATAGACAGCTTAAAATTTGCCAGATGAACGATGCATCGGCAGAAAAATCGTGGGAGCCTGTCGTTACAAAAATTGGATTGGAGGTTGGATCGGAGAAACAAAGTGTAGTGTCCCCAGCTTTAGAACTAAGGCACAGAAGTTACAGTTCAATAGAAATAGAATCCCCACACAAAACAAAAAAATAAATCCTCTATATATCACCCATTGTGAACCATGGGCAATCCCAAATATATCCCAACAACAGCTGTTCAAATAGGGCAGTGGTGGCCAAGCTCGGGCCTCGTGAGCTACCAATGGTCCATGTCTTCCAGGTCTCCTTGTTGGAGTGTTCATTACTGACTGATAAATTCAAAAAGATCTACAGTTGGTAGTGATTATCTCACCTCTGACTCTCTGAGGAAACATGGAAAACATGAACCGTTGGTAGCTCACGAGGCCCGAGCTAGGCCACCCATGATCTAGAGTCTAGAGAGGCAGTAACCAAGATGGCAACACAACACAAAGCTCAAGAACTCCAGCCTTCATGTAAAGATATAACGATGGCATGCAGAATGTGTATCAGGTTTCAGTATCAGGTTTGACATAGCTGCACAGGTAACACTAGGTAGAATTCTCCTGGAGTCAGGGGAAGGGTATATTGGCAGATACCCATTAGAGCAGATAAATTGATTTATCACTATAAAATGCACAAACATTATAATGAGTAATCGTTAGAGCATCCAAAGAAATCAGGTGCTCCTTTAATGGTAAATAACAACTATGTGCTGTAGTATTGCATTATATATTTTAACTTATTATCAGAAAATGTATAAATGATGTCAGTTGTTCCTTTCGTTTATCGCTGGTGACTATGAATGTGCTGCCTTATTATAGACAATTTTGTTCTATTTGTATGTGTGCATCAAATCAACAAATAATAATAGTGAGAGCTGATAGTAGTTATAAGCTGTCAATGAAAATTTAATGCTATAGTCACTTCTAATGAGAGCTGTTGTCTGTACAGCCTATAAATCATCACATGTTCAGATTACTCTACCTGAGCTAGCAAAATTGCGTCCTAGTTAATCAGTATCACCTGGGAGCTGATTATCTCATCAAGATATTTAGAACACTGTTTGTTTCCATTCCCCAACTATACAATGGAAAACGTAGTGAACCGTGTGGATGGCCAGTGTACTTTCAGTTAATCTGATGATTTCTTATTTAATATTTTGTTTAAAGCGTTTTATCCAAAGTTTTACCTTCATAATGGCTTATGAACATCTATATAATGATCATGATATTGGAGTTATTAGAATACTAAATACCCCTCTGGCAAGGTCCCACATTGGTCTGCGTGGGACTTTGAGACAGATGCGACAGCATAACAGGTAAGTTTTAATTATTTATTTGGTACTTTCTTTTTATTAAAAGTGTATTTATTGTTTATTAATAAAATATTAAAAAGGTAAATATTTGTTATTATTTTTTTAGCATTAACACTTCAGTTTTGTATTGCAGCAGTCTCCCGATATATACCCTCCTTTTCCTCCCCTAATAACAGCTATTAGGGGGGGAGGGGAATGTATGGGGATATTTCTGGAATACTTACCATAACACCATCTGCAGATGGTGTAATTTAACGCATTGTCGCAGGTTGTTAAAATCACTTTGTAAAAATAGAGATCAGCCATTCATTAGAGCAGCCTGACGATCGTTAGTGTTAATGCTATCGTCACTATGGTTTCCATGGTGATGATAGCATTGTAAATAATGAAATATTTGAATTCATGAGATAAAGCCCGTTCTTACATAAAAACGGGCGTTATTATATCAGATCAAAGAGGATGAGGGTTAGAAAATGGAGCCCTATGTCAGTATTTGCTGTGTAACATCTATAATGTTACATAAATAATGTAATGCAGGTGGCTTATAAATATATAGAAACTTAATATATATGTAATATATATAATGCTAACATAGGGCCTGATTCCAGAGTTTTTACGCATGGGGCATCCATAAATCTGGCTGTGGGAACGCACCATGCATGCTCCACTTTTCCAAACCCGCAGCTTAGTAAATCTGGCCCTAAGTCATGTAACATCGCGGCACGCGCATGCACGAGGAAGTCGGGTGACTTTATTAAGTCTGAATCCGGGCCCTGACTTATTAACAGAACATCTGTGTCCATTCCTTATTTACAATATCAGAAAATGTAAATATGAAGTTATATAATATTAAGTATAAAAATATTTTAAAACAATTTCACACAGCTGAATACTCTATTACACAATAATGCATAAGATTATTATACAACTACATATTAACATACCGTAGGCTCTTATCACACCAAAATATGATCATTTTACAATACACTTTATTTATGCGATAACTTTAACAAGTGCTACAAGAGAAATGAAAGCTGCTTCTCCTGACTGCAATAACGAAGTCTCATAACAGCCATCTCTGCATGTAATGTATTCACTTACTATGAATAATTTATTATTTAGGACCGTATTCAGACTTCCTCTCAAGGGACCGTATTTAGACTTCTCGTTTTCACGGCGACTCCCATGCGTATTTTTAGATACGTTTCAACTGCGCACACGTAGTAACTTTTTATACGTTGTTCCCGTAGACTATTCGCACAGAAATGCCTTATGGACGGACGTATGATAGGCACGTGTGTACATACGTCCGGATATGCAACGCAAATATATGCACGGGAGATTTTAAGTGAAAATGGGCGGGGCAATGCATTTATATGAAGGAAAGTGGGCACGATTATCATGATACGCAACGTACGTAGCACACAGACGCATGGGACGGCACACAGAAAGATAGAGGGGGTCTATGGTGGTGTAAGTCCACGTGAGCACGGATTAGCAAGAGGAGTGACTGGGGTTTTGGTGGGTGTTCCTTGCTACGTGCCTGCGTATATTTGCGGTCGCGTTTGAAAACGGAAGTCTGAACACGGTCCTTAATGTGGGAAGATAAACACTGAGTTTGGGTATTTCTTTAGAAAGGTCACCATCAAATTCCTTTGTTGCAGTGATGTTAAGTCACATGACACAGATATCGCACCTATGTGTTCACAGTGACCACGTTCTATAGAGCAAACGCCTTGTCTCACCTGTAGGCATACGGAGACTTCAAGTTTTCCAGCTCCCCGGTAAAGGGGAACATGTCCTCATACTCGATGAGCAATCCATTGGCACCCAGCTTGGACAGGAGAGGGAATATCTAGTAGGGAGAAAACATAACTCATTACCAAGATTACTTGGACAATAATAGCTTGAGTTAAGCAGGTTGGACTATTTGGTAATTATAAACTTCTTTTTGGAGAGATTTTTAAGCATGCATATGATTTTCTTAGCTTTACTCCTGTGATCTCCATTTCAAAATTCAATGGAGACTGTGCAGTTTAATGCGGGAGAGCGCATAGTCTATTGTGGGAGGAGCCTACTCCAGGGTGGGAAGGAGAGAGTGGAATGTAGGAGGGGCTAACTCTGGGGTGGCAGAGGGAATCGTAGAGGAGAAGGGAGAGTCCAGGGTGGGAGTGACGGAAATTAACTCCGGGGGGATCTTTTTGCAAATGTAATGTCTACACAGACTACTTATATTTAATCTTTTCTTGAAAAACAATTATGTCAAAGAATTAAACACTCCACTTAAAGCAATCTGCACGATATCCACTTATTACAAGTTTACCAGGCTCCGACGTCTTTATACGTGGTGATTTATCTTCTCCACTTTGGTCCTGGTTCACACTTAAGAACGAAGTGCGCACGGATTAGCAAAATTACGCACCTATGCAGCAAGTGTACACCTATGACACTACCCTCCTTCTCACGGATTTTAGCTGGCTTCCGCCAACATAGATGGCCACACACCACCATGTGATGATGAGGCCACCATACACAGTCTGGATGCCTGGACCGGAAAGGTTTTGCTAACAAGAGACGTTACTTTCTATGCATGTGATCTCAGAGACACACACGGCTACCTCACACCAAGTATTACTGATTTCACTACACAGTTGCACCTTCTTATGCTGCGCTATTGGTTTCAGTTACCTGGTTGATCCTGCCAGTAAGTATAGGCTTGTCTCAAAGATTAAGCGATGCACGTGTCAGTAAACGCCCCTTCTTAAAGATGTCAGTAGGTTCAACTCCATGCGTAATGAGTTCTTATGCAAAACATCCGCTGCGCAAATAAAAAACGCAAACATACGCACACAGCCTGCGCATTTTTAGCAACGTTCTTGAATGTGAATCAGGGACTTTGCGTTCATTAACTTAGCAAATCCATCAACAATTCATCAACATTATTTTCCTTTATCGTCTTTTCGAAATAAGTAACATTTTTATCACATTTTATCAGCTCTCAGTAAAAGGAGCATATGTCACACATCAGGCCGTAGGAGTGCGTAGAACTCATTACATTCTATTATGATTCGTACATTCCTGGGGGTGTGGAAGTATTTACAGTACTTTATGATACAATTATTGCCTGCTGGTATCTTATTCTATATATAGCTGCCTCCTATTATATATATTATAAATATATTATAAATAGTGGTCATTTGAACACCCTAGATGGCCTTAAATGACTAGGATGCAGTGTGCATTGTATTGCAGTGGCTGAGATGCAGTCTCTATTATATGGTGATCACTAGGATGCAGTCTGTATTGTAGGGGGTGTCACTAGGATGCACTGTGTATTGCATGACGGTGACTAGGGTGCAGTGTGCATTGTATTGCAGTGGCTGGGATGCAGTCTGTATTATACGGTGGTCACTAGGATGCAGTCTGTATTGTAGGGGCTGTCACTAGATTGCACTGTGTATTGCATGACGGTGACTAGGATGCAGTGTGCATTGTTTTGCAGTGGCTGGGAAGCAGTCTGTATTATATGGTGGTCACTAGGATGCAGTCTGTATTGTAGGGGGTGTCAATAGATTGCACTGTGTATTGCATGACAGTGACTAGGATGCAGTGTGCATTGTATTGCGGTGGCTGGCATGCAGTCTGTATTATACGGTGGTCACTAGGATGCAGTCTGTATTGTAGGGGATGTCACTAGATTGCACTGTGTATTGCATGACGGTGACCAGGATGCAGTGTGCATTGTTTTGCAGTGGCTGGGAAGCAGTCTGTATTATATGGTGGTCACTAGGATGCAGTTTGTATTGTAGGGGGTGTCACTAGATTGCACTGTGTAATGCATGACGGTGACTAGGATGCAGTGTGCATTGGTTGGGAAGCAGTCTGTATTATATGGTGGTCACTAGGATGCAGTGTTTATTGTATGGTGGTTAGTAAGAAAAATGTATGGAGTTTTTTTTATAATAATCATGGTCTATCCATTACTTTAAGGCCTGGGTAATGGAATGTAAAACAAAGGATGCAAATTTATGGTTTGCAGGAGGGGCACCGACCATCCTTCAACCAGCTTTGTACATGACAGTTGTGAATCACTTGCACAATAGTGATTCATAAAGGTGTAACCAGCAAAAAAAAACACTGCCGATTGCTTGCAGAGAGACCATAGGAAGAGAAAGTGTAATGCTAGGAAGACACAAACAGGACTGAGAAATAAAACTGTTAAACATCACTGCATAAGACTAAATGAAACTGTGAGCGTTACTTATCCAAGAAACAGTTCACTGCAGAACTTCCTTATGCTGATAAATCGTTGCTTCACAACAACATTATGAATCACTTGTGCAAATGTTATCAAACTATTGGACTTTCTTTGTTTCTCTCTTGTGAGGGGGGAAGGGGGAACTGGCAGTGGAGTGCGTGCTCACATACATACGTAATATAATAGGACCTTTTGGGTAGCTACATATTTGTGAATAAGGAGCAAACCAAGCAAATTAAGACAACCTTCTGTTTGTATGTTCAAGTTATTTTATTTTATTTTAATTTAGTTTTAATAAAATAGAAAATGGTTTTCACTATATGACATGTTAATTGCGCTAGTTGATGCTGGATTTAATCCCATATTTTCTTTTTGGAACATGTCTTTATATGTGTATCAAGGAATCTGGAGTTAAGATTGCCATTAATCCGTTTATTGTACATGAAACTGGTTTTTTTTTACATCCCATACCTATATATTCTCTGTTTATACAAGTTACTCTCTTACCGTGTCACTGATCTTGATTCCACTATTTCATGTATCTTAATGTGATGTGAAAACTTATATGGCTAGAAGTAGGTGTTATCTATGTCTTCTATAGTACTGACTGCCCCCACACGTAATGGACCACACCTCACATCACACCCAACCCAATGGGCCCTTGACAGTGGCGCAAGTACCGGAAACAATGGAAGCGCTGGCCTCCGGGCCCCAGTCTGGAGGCGGGCACTTCTCGATTGTCCCCTGGTAGTGAGTACTAGCAGTCATGCGCCCCATAACTGTGTTCCTGGTCTGACTCTCAGCTTGTGTCCCTGGCGCTGTCCCCGTCATTGTCTGCAGCCCCGCCGTAACATACTGCACTAATAAGAGAGCTGCCGCTTGTGGCTGAGTGTGCAGCTGATCCTGGGGGTTACACAGTGTAACTAGTAAATTTGTATCGCCGCCCCTCAACCCCGCACATCTGCCATGCACTGAATGTTGTGACCCACCACTTGTTGCTCCGCTACCTCCGCAGACGGTCAGGCCAGACTTAAGCAGTGGCATAGATTGTCAGATGTGACGTCATCACATCCCAGGGGAGTAGTGGGTTGCGGCGCCAAAATTTATTTTGCCTCCGGGCATCTGGGCTAAACTTACGCCACTGGCCCTTGATCATTTTCAGCCCCAGGCCCGCATGAAGCTTAATCTTGCCCTGGATTAATGACATTGGACCAGATTCAGAGTTTGCAAAAAAAAGAGGAAGGTTACACCTGGGCAAAACCATATTGATATCAGGGGAAGCCAAGGTAATTATAGTCTTTGCATGCAGGGATATATCTTTGAATTGCTTACTGCACACAGATACTGACCAGCGTTACTATCACACTGTTATTTAGACTTGGGATAGGAAACATCACCTCTCAACTCTAATACTGTTTGCAACAGATGAAATATGACTCCCCTGCAATCACCATGGTTTAGCCCAGGAGTAACTTTCCTCTCTTATTCTCAATCTCTGATTCAGGTCCAATGTCATTAATTAATAATAGAAGAGACAAAACAAGGTGAATAGGTGAATATCCACATCCTTTTAATGGTTTCACAAATGGCCAAGTAAAGACCTAAGATTTATTTTGAACTGAATCTCTGAGCGAAAGATGTGGTAGATCCGTCAGCGCTGACTGCAGTAGCCAGAATCCCAGCATTCTCATTTTAACTGCGCCTGAATACGGACTACCAACAGTCCGGGCCTTTTTCCATATACAGTACAGTACAGACAGTCAGGGGATACCGTAAGATATGGTAAGTACAGAAGTCTGAATGGGCAGGGAAAAAAGGGACTGTCTATATCAGTGTTGGCTAACCTGTGGCATGCCAGATGTGGTGAAACTACAATTCCCAGCATGCTTTGTCAGGTATCCGCTATGCTTTTGCAGTTAAGGCATGCTGGGACTCGTAGTTTCACAACACTTGGAATGCCACAGGTTAGCCAACACTGGTCTATATTGGCACTGACTATGAGGTAGCATCTCCTAGTGGGATCCCAATCCCTCTGTTGTAAGGGTAATCCCATTTTAAGTGTAGTATAGGGTTAAAAAGCAGCTAGAATCCGAAAGTAAAGCACAGTATATTATATTAAGCTGGATACACCCAATGCAATCATACTTGTTATGACTCTTGCAATGTCACTGACTATTGCAAGTCCTGATGAGGATGCTGAAACACATGTACACACTATACCATTTTACCAGCACATCCGAGATTATCATCTCTCCAAACCAGCTTCTGACACAATGCTCACTATACAGATATTTGCCTACGCTGCCCAGGTGATGCCAGAATAGTCAGACTTCTATACACACCACACATTGTACCATCGGTGACTATGATTTTTAGGCTGTTCATAACTTCAACAAAACTTCAACAATTGTCCCCTGTTTTATCACAACAAGGAATCGTATGATTGGTCCGATAATTGCATTGGTGTGTGCCCAGATTTACACTCCACATGTTTTAGGGGACAGTTTGGAGAAGTTTTAAAGACTCGAATCGTATAATTAGGCACATATGTTCAAAATGACGGGGTTGTGAGTCCCACCCAAAAAGAAGAAACTGGAGGCTCTTAAAAGAAAACGCCCTGAGACAGTCCTTTGCTCTGTTTCTCTTACCTGCTCATAGTAGGAGACCTTTGGAGGTGCTCCTTTGAGATCAAGGTGAACTAATTTCATCTGAATCTTGCTGAAGTCTTTGGTTGAACCGATCTTCGCTCTGGGCGTTTTCTCTGGTAAAACCTTTGCTTCCTCCTCCTTCAGTGGTTCAGGAGGCAAATCCTTGATTATCGGATCCTCTATCGGTTCCTTGTTGTCTCCCCAGAAAAAGTCAATGTTCTTCTTTTTTGTCTCAACGACTTCGAAGGAAACAGGTTTCACCACCTGAGGAGACCTTTAGACATATTTGGTCATAAAACTATATGCTCTCCAAGTAGGTAAAGGTGATAAACAGGCAAACAAGTCATAAAAACCTAAACTAAACACCCAACCACCCTCTAGTTTCATTGGTTATATTCCCAGTTAAACATTAACAGGCAGGGCCGCCACCAGAAAATTTGGGGCCTGGGACAAGGGCCACAGTCACCCCTATGTGACGTCACAATGTGGGCGGAGCTTTGTGGACCTTCACAAGCAAATTACAGAGGGCTGAAGCGCAGAGACAGCTTGTGGTAGTAGTAGTAGTACAGCCTGACAGGGACGGACCCAAGTAGGAATCAGCGATATACAGGGGAAATCCCAGGCCTGGGACACTAGACCCAGCGGGTTCCCCCCCCCCCGATTGTGGCTCTGTTAACAGAGATCAGGACCGGC
>WWET01000039.1:1205536-1237908 GCA_011038615.1 Limnodynastes dumerilii | reverse complement strand
CCCTCCGCTCCGTGAGGGTGGAAGATGAGGCAGTGCAGTGGTGGAGTATAGCTTTATGAGCCAGGGTAAAGACTGCTGTGCACCAAGGTGTGGTAGATCCCGAGGGGAGGGAGGATAGGGGGCCCATCCCTCCCTTCCCCTCCGTGAGGGTGGAAGATGAGGCAGTGCAGTGGTGGAGTATAGCTTTATGAGCCAGGGTAAAGACTGCTGTGCACCAAGGTGTGGTAGATCCCGAGGGAAGGGAGGATAGCATAGGGGACCCATTCAGCATATTTGCAAAAGAGATTGAGGATCAGGCGTCTAGAGACTGCTGCCAGCTCTCTGCCAGGGAAGGGACTCACCTTTTCATCAACGTGTACTTTAGCAAAGCCAGCACCGCAATAGCCAACACTCCCAACCGCAGAAGGTAGAGGTTCCTTAAAATAATCATTACTAATGAGAGAAGAAAAAAACAATCCTTATAAGACAGGAAACCAGCCCAGTGTCTGGAAACGGATAACACAGCTCACATTTCCCCTTCCAGGGACATTACAAGAGAAAACGCAGTGGCATTTCTAGGTAAACATAGCTTTTCTGCATGACCTAGGTCCAAGCCCTGAAGAGAGGCTGAGCACTGCGGCAGTGTCTCCTATTATCTGTGCATGAGCCTGGTCACATTATACGGAGGGTGATACAGCTGAAAGCTTCATTTCCGCTGTCCTATTACCCACTGCGTTTTAACAGCGAAAGTACCCATTTACGACAAGGTACCCATTCTGGTTAGGGTTAAGCTGAGGGATAGGAAGGGCTAGGGTTAGGCTGTGGAGAGTGGAGGGTTAAGGTTAGGTTTAGACTGTGGAGAGGAGAGGCTATAGGTTAGGGCTAGGCTGTGGAGAGGGGAGGGATAAGGTTAGGATTAGGCTGTGGAGAGGGGAGGCTATAGGTTAGGGTTAGACTGTGGAGAGGGGAGGCTTAAGGTTACGGTTAGGATGTGGAGAGAGGGTTAGAATGTGAAACAAGGATGGATATAATAAAATATCTGATTAGGCTGCAGAGAAAGGAGGGGGGTTAATGTTATGGTTAGAGGAGGGTAGGGTTAGGCTGCAGGACGTGGATGGTTAGGGTTAGTGGAGGGTTAGGCTGCAGAGAGCTGGGGATTAAGGTAAGAGCTAGGATGCAGAGAATGGGGGATTAAGGTTATGGTTAGGCTGCGGGATGAGGGAGGTTAGGGTTAGTGGAAGGTTAAAATCTTAAGTAGAGAGCTACATAGCTTATAGTAATTTTGCCTCTTGCCAATGTGACCAAACCAGATTCTGTCTTGTCCTATTTCCAGTCAGTTTACATGCAGAGATTACACATTAAGATAAGGAGAAAAACCAGAAAAAGGAGACATTTTGCTGCTATAGACAGCTCTGGAATGGTCTATTCATTCTCTCTGCACATTTCACCTGTATTCAGACCACCGGACGTATTGCATATACGCAATCTTCACTTTACACAATCTCTACGCATGCGCAGTATTACATTTCTGTAAACACGTCTGGTGGTCTGAATGCGGGCCATTATTCCTAGCAGACATTGTGATGCTGCTTTACACATTGAATAAAGCCATACAGGAGACATCGGTAGAGGGCCCTAGACTATTATACTAATAGAGCCCCTTCTCTTTC
This sequence comes from Limnodynastes dumerilii, assembly GCA_011038615.1. Classification (NCBI taxonomy): domain Eukaryota; kingdom Metazoa; phylum Chordata; class Amphibia; order Anura; family Limnodynastidae; genus Limnodynastes; species Limnodynastes dumerilii. The sequence goes on along the minus strand of WWET01000039.1, from coordinate 1,236,259 downwards.
CCCACCAGCAAGATACATAGCAGGCAAAACATTGGAACACGATGGGATTTATTCGGAGCTGCGCTTATGTCTGTTATTCATGTCTCTGACGCTCCACAACGCTCGTCACCTTGCTCCAGTCCCGCTATGGCGGTGCTCAAAGCGGGGCACTCTACACCGGGGGGCACTATACAGCGGGGGGCACTACACAGCGGGGTTATATAGAGCGAGGCACTATACAGCAGGGGGCACTACACAGCGGGGGCACTATTCATTTGTCATATTCATTCAACATTCATAAATCTTTATTCACTTCATTTCATGCTTCCTCTACTACATGTCCATACCACCACTTCTACATTTTCAATAAGGCCCAGGTTCATCCATCATGCTCCCCGGCAGGCAGGGTGTGTGGGTCGCTGCTGCAAATGAAAGGGCCGTTCTCTCCTATAAATTCCCGAATTGGCTGGGAAATGAATTGCTTTTGCCTGACAGAGGCAATGCAATCGATCCCCACAAGACAGGAGATGGTGCTGCAAATGGTAAGTATATATTTAACCCCAACCCTTACCCTAACTCTCCCCTTGCATTACCCTTACTCTTGGCTTCTCTGCAGCCTAACCCCAAGACTCCCCTCCCCATAGCCTAACCCTCAGACTGTCCTTCCATTACCCTAACCCTCCCTTCCCCACAGCCTAACCTTAAAACTCCCCAAAGATTGTTACTCACCTTTGCGGACAGCATGACGCGTTTCCCAAAAATGAATGGGTAAGTATGCCGATGGGCATACTTACCCATTTAAAAATAATAATAATTTGAAAATGGCGACTATTCGATATAGAGACAGCTGGAAATTAGCTTTTGGCTCTCTCTACTTCTAAAAGATCCATTTCAGGGTGGCGACTCCCAACAGTAGGTAAGGGTTCCTCTGAAGTCATGCGTCTTAGGTCCGGATTCACAGTTACGTAGTTTTCGTTTTACGTACGTTGTTTTAAGAATTGAGCTACTACGCATGTGTAGTAGCTTATTTACCCTATCTACGTACCATAGATTGCGTAAGCGCGGTCTGCTTACTACGTAACTGTGAATCCGGTCCCTAGGGGGTGAGTCAGAGCTTGGGAGTGAGGGCGAAACAGGAGCAAATGTACAGCTCGGCTAAACCATTCTCCAATGTGAGGGGGGGCTAATTCATTTGAATTCTTTTGCGAGCAGGGAAAATACTTATTATATTATACCTAATGGAATGGATCATGTTGGAGGGTCTGCTATAACCAAGTTGGAAAGTTATTTGGTAAGCAGGGCCGTCATCAGGGGGGGATGGGGGGGAAGAGGAACTACTGTCCTGGGCCCAGAGGTGATGGGGCCCATTGATACTTATCATGGCCCTTCAGCAGCAGGTATCGCCGATACTTACTGCTTAGGCCTGCACACTAGAGGGCCAATGCGCATGGAAGACTTACTGGTAATGCAGTTCTGCAGTGTCCCGCCCCCTATGTGACGTCATGGATGACATTGCATACAGGGTGGGGCGCCAAGGTTGCGTCCCTGTCCCCAAAATATCTAGCGGCCACCCTGTTGGTAAGAATAAGGGCGTCTTCATAGCCAGGGAGTGAAGTCTTGAGGATGTGGCAATTAATGTAAATGAAGTGGTTTGTGTTGTATAATACGTTATAAATATTAATGAGAACAGCAGCATAAAGCAGCTACCAGCACAACACTGTAATATAATAGACACAAACACACTGATTGGTCATCCTACCTTTTTTTATAGCCCACCCCAACATTATCCCTTCCAACAGACACCAAGGGGCTCATTCAGAGTTTGGGAGTAAGGGCAAAAAAAAGGTGCAAGTGTACAGCTCGGCTAAACCATTCTGCAATGTAAGGGGGGGGGGGCTAATTAATTTACGATCTTTTGCATGCAGGGAAAGTACTTTACTTTTACACTATTTTGAACTCAAATACTGCATAGCTTTATGTTTACTCTATTAAAGAGTTGAGCTAAGAAAATCACCTATTAATTCTAATTCTGGTTTCACTATTTAAAATTGCCCCCCCCCTAGCAATTCAACATGGTATTGCTCAGACCTACACTTGCACCTAAAGGTGTAAGTGCAACTCTGAATCAGCCCCAAAATACTCAGCTTCCAATTAATGGACTATTTACAATCTGCTTAAAGGGCTGATCCAGAGTTTGTGAGCAAAACAGGCGCAAGTGTACAGCTCAGATAAAGGAATGTAAGAAATAAGGGGGAGCACATTCATTTTAAATGGTATTCATGCATAGAAATGCTGCATAGTTTATGTTTAATCTATAAATTAGAGTTAAGCTAAGAAACTTCTCTCAATTCAAATTCTGCTTTCATTATTTAACTGCCCACCCCCTTGGCAGTTCAACATGTAATTACTCATGTCTACACTAAAAAAGCTGTAGATGCAGATATGGATCAGCCCCAAAGTGTTTCCCATTTAACACAGTGCTCGCATCTGAGATGGTGCACATAAGGAATGAAGACTGAACAGGTGACACAGTAAATTAGGTGTGAGAGCAGAACAGTGTGATTTAGATCTGAGGTCAGGGGAGACGTTAGAAGGTGTAGGTGGTAATAACTATGCATGAGATCCATAAATCTGTGACATATGAACACAGACAGACAGAGAGACAGACAGACAGAGAGATAGCTGAAGCAAGAGAACACTAAACAAGCTCTGGTCAAAGTAGAATGTTAATAAACAAAGAAATCCAGTGATAAGTTAAACAATCTAGATCTAGTTACCTATGTCTCGCTGTCAGCTTGCTGGAAGGTAATACACAACAGACCAGGAAGTCCTCAGCTGTGGTAGTATTTCCTGCTTGTCCCTGGCTGTAACCTTAATTATATACTGTATACTCTGCCGAGGTGATCCCTGAAGCAGGTCTAATGACAGGAACAGGAACACAATGCAACAAGCAGGGTGTGTGCTGCCTGGCAGCTAAGTGTCAGATACTGATATGTTTCATTGCTATAGGATTGCTGCTAGACAGGCAGGTGGGATCTGAGAAAAGGCTGCTTCTAAATCATATCAATTGCAAAAAATAAATACAATATAGCATAACAGCTGAATTAAAATACCACTATGTATAGATCAATGACAAAGCAGATTCTGTTCTCTCTTCTGTCTCTCTCTCTAATAGCTTTAACTTTTAAGATGTTTCCTTCCCATTCCTATGAATTTATAGATAGGGGGCGCTGACGGTGGACCTCTCCCTGAATAAGACTCCGTTAAATCCTAGGAAAAGGGGTAGCCTGGCTTTTTAATCAGGGCCAGATGACTAAAGCCCTAAACCAGGGTTGACGACTCTCCCGGAATAACCGGGAGACTCCCGAAATTTGGGCGGTTCTCCTGGGAGAGCCAGCAAAGCTTTCAATTTCAACTGTAATCCCTAGAGTTACTAGGGATGGGGTCCATCCCATGTAAGACTGACCCCGATCAACAGACTCACCCATTCTGAGAAAAAATCTAAAATGGCTGCCTATTAGAAATAGAGACAGCCGAAAAAGAACCTGTCTCTACTTCGGAAAGACAGCCATCATGCTGGGGACTGCCACCGGGAGCTCTTAGAGGCTGACAGCTTAAACCAGCGCTTGGCACTCCATGTTTGTATGCTGAGCAATAACAAAATGAACCAATATTTTACTTGCATGCAAAAACAATGAAATAACTTGCACCTCTCATATTACAATAGGGTCTCTCCTGGGGAAGATTTGCCCCTTTTTGTGCAGCTACTCCTAACTCTGGGGAGGGAGGATATCACACTGTCTACCTGACCTGCATACCTCTCTTGCCAAGTCTGCAGTTAGCATTTACTGGCACAGCAGCATAAAGGGAGTTCAAGGGTGGAGTTGCAGATAAACTGACCTGGTGCCAGCTCTAATCTGAGAAAACACTGAGCCAAGACAGTTGTGTATAAAAAGGACACCTCATATAGGAGCTGATCTAGACCTGAAAGTAAGATTGCATGCATGCTGCATACTAATATATATATATATATATACACACATAGTGGCAAACGCAGGATTTTGAAAGAGGGGTTTCCCATATGTATAATACATGTGGGGTATATTAGTATATCTCCCAACCTTTTAGAGCCTTAAAATGGGACAAATAAGCTCCGCCCCTTTCAAGCTCTACTCCCGCCCCCACTGTGAGCGTGTGTGTTAGGGAATTAGACTGTAATGTGGCAGAGGTTGAAGTACTAAAATTGTAAAGACCTAATTAATATGATGTTAAAAAAACATTCTTTGTGAAAGCAGGAAGTTTATCATATAGATTTAAAAATAATAAAAATAAAATAAATCTATATTAAGGAATTGCGTTGTTATTGTCTGTAACAAGTCCTATTTTTGATATTTAAAAGTAATTTATAATTTACTTCTTTTACACATTAAAATAGTAATTTTATATTGCAGGAACAGATCTAATAGCAATAGCAGTATACAATGCATTAGTAGAGCACAATGGACCAGAGCTTGTGTCAGTGCATAGGCACTTCTGAATATGTTGTGACACATTTACCATCCTCACCTGCTTTCCTATTGCAGCACAGGCCAGGACCATCATCCTTCTAGACACCCCGGGTGGAGCTATTCACAGGACACACCCCTTTAGTGCAAGACACACCCCTTTGGTAGTACCGGACACACCCCTTTAGTGCAAGACAAACCCCTTTGGTAGTACAGGACACACCCCTTTAGTGCAAGACAATCCCCTTTGGTAGTACAGGATACACCCCTTTGGTGCAGCACCTTGATAGAGTTACCACAATTTCCCTGATATTCATTTGCAAAAGTTGGCAACCATGATCTAATAGCAATAGCAGTATACAATGCATTAGTAGAGTACATTACACAATGGACCAGAGCTTGTGTCAGTGCATAAGCACTGTTGAATATGTTGTGACAAATTTACCATTCTCACCTGCTTTCCTATTGCAGCACAGACCAGGACCATCATCCTCCATGACAGTCTACTCCACATGACCGCTAGGCCATGCCCCTTTCATGGCACTCACGAAGCCACACCCCTTTCTCTCTCTCAAAAGGTTACTTTTTTTTGCATATTTTAACATTTTTTTTTTTAATTTTCAATCTGGGGGGTTTCTGGGCAACCAGAACCCCCCCCCCTGAGTGTGCCACTGATATATATAAAGTCTTGACCTGATGTACTCACTGCTCTAGTTTCCTGTGGATCGTTTCAACAACTGTTCCCATAAACCTCTGCTGCAATGAATGCTCACCCACAAGGTGGCGCTATGCAGAAATATGAATGTGAATCGTTGCAGTGAAGATTGTGTGTCATTCAAAGTTGTATGGCTTATTAACACCCGGGCAGGTAAATATAATGTCCTTCTGTAGTGTAGTGTGCTAGGAAGCAGGCTGAGCCTGTTCCCTGAAAGGAAGTGTTGTTTTTACTTACATGATTATTGATATTTGGCAGTGGCGTAACTGTATCCAAATTGCCAGGAGACAGGATAAATGTTGCCCCTCCCCCTCCGTCCCCATCCTTGCCAGCTCCTCACTGACACTGCTCCTCTTTCTATATAGGCTGTTTCTTTACCCCCTTCACAACAATTCTAAACAATACAAAAGCAGAAAGGGGAAGCCTCGTGGTGTAATAAATGTTATTAAATAGCAGATCACTTGCACATAGAATTATTTGTAACAGATAAGAACGTGATAAAAGCAAAAAATAGACACTTCCAGTAAACAGCAGCACACAGATGCCAGTATCCATACACTATACCAACACCCCGGATTGTCAGAGTTTCTCCATAGACACCTCTAGCTGCAAGGGGTTGATAAAAACATCTCCGCTCCATGTTTTTATCAACCCCTTGCATCGTGGGACAGTACAGAGCTATCTGATAACAATAATCCTCCAGTGTGTACCCAGCTTAACACTAAACTACCCTTGTTAAGAAAATGAATTTGCAGGTTTGATCAAAACAACAGTGCCACCAAGTGGATATATACTATTACTACCAGCCTCTGACAGCTTAATTACATTGCAGGGGGACAGCTGCCATGGGCCCCCCTCTCATCTGCGTCCCATAACAATCGCGCCCCTTGCAACCCCTGTATTTACGCCCTTGCGTATGAGATATTGAGAGCCATCATTCCAAACACCAGGTAAATCCTGCTTAAAACAAGAAGTACCATTTTCTCTATGATCTACACCAGACATGTCAAACTCAAAACCCCAATCAAAGTCTAAGAATGTGTGGACTGCAAGCAAACTAAAATAGTCACATCCAAGGTATCTCCAGCTCCCATTATACCCAATAATGTCTCTCCAGCTCCCATTATACCCAATAATGTCTCTCCAGCTCCCATTATACCCAATCATGTCTCTCCAGCTCCCAGTATCCCCATCATGTGTCTCCAGCTCCCGTTATACCCAATCATGTCTCTCCAGCTCCCAGTATACCCAATCATGTCTCTCCAGCTCCCAGTATACCCAATCATGTCTCCCAATATCCCCCATCAAGTGTCTCCAGCTCCCAGTATCTCCCCATCATAAGTCTCCAGCTCCCAGTATCCCCCATCATGTCTCTCCAGCTCCCAATATCCCCCATCATGTGTCTCCAGCTCCCAGTATCCCCCATCATGTCTCTCCAGCTCTCAATATTAACAATTCATATGTCTCCAGCTCCCCAGTATTCCCCATTCACATGGCTCCAGCTCCCAGTAATTCCCCATCCAGTAGTCTCCCTTTAGTTATACCTTTCTTACTTTTCATCCATGTCTCTCGTCCACGGTATGCACCATCTTCCAGCTCTTGTGACACTGGCCATAAAGCAATCTGTTTCCTGCTATCAGCCGAAGCAACAGTGATACAGGACAGCTGAAAAGGGCTTTGCTATCAGCTGTCCTGTTTAACTGCTGCAGTGGCTGATAGCAGGCCCTTTCCAGCAACAATCGCCGAACATCCTTGTGTGAGATAGAATCACAAAATAAAATCTTTTGGGCCACATGTTTGCCATGCCTGATTTACACTTACTCACATTCCAAGACCTTGCTATAACTACCATGCAAGAGTGTAAGCAATGGATTGGTGGTTGGCTGGTGCCATCACCAATCAGAGTGTGTTATCCATGTATGTTATGTGTGTGTTATCCATGTATGTTATGTATGTATGTGTGTGTGTGTGTGTTATCCATGTAAGTTATGTGTGTGTGTGTGTGTGTGTGTGTTATCCATATATCTTATTTGTGTGTTATCCATGTATGTTATGTGTGTGTGTATATATGTTTGTGTTATCCATGTATGTTATGTGTGTGTGTTATCCATATATGTGTGTTTGTGTGTGTGTGTTATCCGTGTAAGTTATGTGTGTGTGTTATCCATATATGTTATTTGCATGTTATCCATGTATGTTATGTGTGTATGTTTGTGTTATCCGTGTATGTTATGTGTGTGTGTGTTATCCATGTATGTATGTAAGTGTGCGTTATCCATGTATGTTATGTGTGTGTTATGCATGTATGTAATGTGTGTGTGTGTATGTATGTATGTATGTATGTATGTATCATTCATGTATGTTATGTGTGTGTTATCCATGTATGTTATGTGTGTGTGTTATCCATGTATGTTATGTGTGTGTGTTATCCATGTATGTTATGTGTGTGTGTGTGTGTGTGTGTGTGTGTGTTATCCATGTAAGTTATGTGTGTGTGTGTTATCCATATATCTTATTTGTGTGTTATCCATGTATGTTATGTGTGTGTGTGTGTGTGTATATGCTTGTGCTATCCATGTATGTTATGTGTGTGTGTTATCCATGTAAGTTATGTGTGTGTGTTATCCAAATATGTTATTTGCATGTTATCCATGTATGTTATGTGTGTATGTTTGTGTTATCCATGTATGTTATGTGTGTGTGTGTTTGCGTGTGTTATCCATGTATGTATGTGTGTGTTATTCATGTATGTATGTGTGCGTTATCCATGTATGTTATGTGTGTGTTATCCATGTATGTATGTATGTATGTGTGTGTTATTCATGTATGTTATGTGTGTGTTATGCATGTATGTAATGTGTTTGTGTGTGTGTGTATGTATGTGTGTGTCATTCATGTATGTTTTGTGTGTGTTATCCATGTAAGTTATGTGTGTGTGTGTGTGTTATCCATATATGTTATTTGTGTGTTATCCATGTATGTTATGTATGTGTATGTTATCCATGTATGTTATGTGTGTTATCCATGTTAATTATGTGTGTGTGTGTGTGTGTGTGTGTTATCCATATATCTTATTTGTGTGTTATCCATGTATGTTATACATGGAGCAGCTCATTGATTTGAGGCCTGGCCCAGGAGCTGACAGTCGTGGCCTGGACTCCATAATTTCCCTCTCTCTTCTCTCCTGCAGGTGGCTGAGGCTTCATCACAGGCTTGTTTCTCACCCTGGGCCAAGAAGTGTTGGGGAAATATTGTGCATGAGGGGATGTCCCTCGGAATAAGGCTGTTATGTGTACATGTAATATTAATCGCCGTCCAGTCACTGCCTGTTCTGTGTGTTCAGGGAAATTCCGCTCTATCTGTATCCACATTACAATTCATCACTGATTCAGGTTTCTTAGAAAAACATTTATATGGAAATTATAATGTTCTAACATTAAATCTATATAAAAGAAAACACAAATCCATCATTTCATCACACTCTGTGCATGTGCTATATTTACATGGATGTTACATTAATAAGGACAGAACTGTCTATTGCTGGTGCTGCAGACAATCTGCTCAGCGTCTGCTGGTGTAGTTGGGACACAGGTCTTGGGACGTCTGATGGCTGCAGATAATCCATTGATGGTCTGGACAGTTCTGATGTTCTGGATGTTGAATAAATGGTTGGAGTTGGAGAGATGGATTTTCTCTTCTGCAGCAGCTGCAGCTTGAACTTCAGGATGAGACGGCTGCTGTCAGGTGTTCATATGAGAAGGCCCTGTACATAGAACATAGGGGTAAGTAAGCAAGGATGACAATTGGGGGTGTGGTTGGGTGAGAGGAGGCGGGGTTAGTGGGGAAGGGGTATAATGAGGAAGGGTCTGCAAGAACACATTATTACAGTCTCTATATCTCCTATATCAGGGTGTTCTCGTCTGCTGGTTCATTAGCCATAATTTATTTACTTATTAGATTCCTAAATATTTTAATACAAGTTTTACTGCTGAGAGAAAATAAATGACATTCACATTGGTTTAATTACTTATAAATAAATATTAGCCTGTATTTACCATGCTGGATTGAGGTGAAGACTTCGCATGGCTTGACCCATAGACAGCAGTGTCCGCCTTGATGTTATTTATAGATATCTGGAGTTGACACAATCAAAGTCGCTGAACTCTGATTGGTCAATCTCCTGTGTGTGGTCATCCTGGATGTTTGGCTGGAATGGGGGAGTAATTTGTCTTTTCTCCAGCAGATCCCAGTTTATGGCACTGAAGAAATGTTGACCCTGAAGCTCGGCATAAGTGTGTTTGTAGCAGCCGAGTCGTTGTTTTGGGTCTTTTTCTAATAGAGCTGTTATGAATGCAGCTGCATCTTGGGAAATGAAGTCTGGAAATGTCACCTCCTTCTCCAATATATGTTGAAACTGGACATCTGTAGGGTCAATGTCTGGGTTGTAGATGGATCCCACCATTGAGAAGGGTGTGCACCCAACAATCATCTCGAAGGTGACAATGCCGAGAGCCCACCAGTCCACGCTGTTATTATAGGGCTCTTCCAGGAGCATTTCCGGTGCGGTATATGATGGGGTACCGCAGAATGTCCAGGTGGTGTCCCCTGGTGCCAGCCCATCCTTACACAGCCCGTAGTCGGTGACCTTTATATGGCCGGTCCATAAGGGTTGGGCCTCTTGGGTCCCAAAGAAAAGTCTCCAGAGACACATATCTAGAGATTTGTATAGCGCAGTCTTTGCAGACCAATAACTGAGACGTCTGTCTGAGTCGGTATCCAGTGAAGGACAGGATCACCCAGCATTCCGTGCTGAGTATTGTAGAGAGAGCTATGACATCACAAAGCAGCATACTGCATCACAGGGGCAGATTGGGAAATTAAAGGGGCCCCAGATTTTTTTTCTTAAAGTAGCTGATGTGGGCGGGACCAAATCAACTGCAGGCGGGACCACCTGGAAAGTGGGCGGGATTTGAACAGTTATCGAAAGTTTTAATGGTGGCAGGCAAGGATAATCTAACATGCAATGGCAGGCAAAGTCATATCAATGCAAGACAACAAATACACAGAAAGAGGCTATAAAAGTATTTTTCTGTCCCCAAAATATTTAATGAATATAAAGAAGTGAAAACTGAGCTGTGATCACGTAATATGATATTTTATCCTGTGCACTCAGTAAATACATTATTATTGCTAGTCTAGATACTTAAAGCTGTACAGAGAATGTCAGCTGCACATATTGCAATACATGTTCCACTGACCAACTGACACCAAAGTCTCCCCCTGCTGGCCAGTCCTGCACTAACTATGAACATGACCAGTCCTAACCCAGCAATAGCAGCTGTTATATATCTAGGTAATTACCTGACACGAGCTGGATGTTGGGGGACTCCACTTTTATCAGAAAAATAAATAACATTCTGTGTTCTTCACCAAGTTTTTAATGATTGGAAAGGAGTGAAATCTGTGGTGCAGGAGGCGTGTGACCACATTGTGTAAACAGTTTGAGCCTCCGCAGCGCCGCCATCCGGGGGGGAGCAGCTGAGATGACTGTCCCAGGCCTGGAGCTGATGGGGCTGCCATCAATAGCGGGACAATGCACAGGGAAGAATTTCAGCCAGCTGTTATCACAGGTCTGCTGGGCCGCCCCCAATGTGACATCACCGGTGATGCCATATAGTGTTCATGGCCCCGCAGATGTGTCCTGTGCCCACCACAACTTGTGACGGCGGCCCTGATCCTCCACACTCACCAGATACTTCATTATGGTGTTCTAGCTAGTTTTGCCTGCAGTCCATTGAACACAGGGCATGTTTCAGGGGCAGGCTGGACATACAATACAAGGGAATTCTAGTGACATGAATCCATATAGGCCATTCTAATGAACTTACACAATACACAGAACATTCCGGTGACGTTTACACAGAATAGGAAGTCCTGTGACCTGTGCACCATACAGATAGCATTAGTGACTATAATAATGTCCACTGTCCATTATAACAGGTTGGATAGTGATTTTCTGATCATCCCACATTAAATCAGAGCCCAGATGTGATGCTTATTAAACCACGAATATGACCACATTAACATTATAAACAAGACCTGACCTCCATACACAGCAAACCACAGATCTAACAACAATTATACATTTTCCCCCTCTGGTTCTGAATATCAATTAAAATCTGACCCCTGATGAAACATCAGAACCTGGATCTCACCACAGATACAACACATTACAATAAGAAAAACTACCCCTGATCTTACCCTCAGCCACTGACAATCAGACCCCATGACACTAATTACTGCCATGAAATACAGACTGCATCGCCATATAATACAAACATTCTGCCCCTTTATACCTCCAGCCGTCCTTTCCTGACATCCATTTCTGTCCCTTGTATAAGCTTAGTCATCCTATATGTGTCCAGCCATCCATGTATGTATCCAGCCATCCATGTATGCATTAATGTGCCCAGCCATCCATGTAGGTATGTGCCCAGCCATCCATGTAGGTATGTGCCCAGCTCTCCATTTCTGGCCCTTGTAGGTGACCAGCCATCCATTTCTGCACTTGTATGTTTGTGCCCAGCCATCTTTTTTTTGCCCTGTATGTGACCAGCCATTCATTAATGCACTCATGATCAGCTCTATTTACTAAAGCTTTAAAAAGTTCATTTTTGTAGTAATGAAGTTATAACTCCAAAAATGAACTTTTTGCTATGTACAACAGCTGCACCGCCATGGAAATCACCAGTTTCCATGGCCATGCGGTAAAACTTCTTCTGTGCTCGCCAGCCCGTTGTTTTCAATGGGGCTGGCTATTTACTAACCCTCAGAGCGGAGTTTTATACTCTGCTCTGAGAGTTAAAATAACGGCATCTCAGACTGGCGTTCAGACTTCTCTTCCAGCAATCTCCCCATAAAACCCCCTTTTTCTCCCCCTAATAGCTGTTATTAGGGGGAGAAAAAGGGGTATATGTATGGGTAGACAGCCGGAATATACATAAATACCGTTGTCCTTATGCCGATTGGGTGGATAGGCCAAATCCAGACCTACGTCCGCTTGCGTTTTTACAGCGGGCGTAAGCGTAAGAACGGCCTTTTGTACTTACTGCGCATGCGTGGGGCAGATGTTACGCTCATGTTACGGTCTGAGAAACTGAACGAATGGGCCTTGATCGTAACGTATCTTCGTAATTACGAATCAAGGGCGGGGTGATGCATTTACGTGCTAAGCGTCGTAACTACGCAATGAGCTTACGGACGCACGCGGTTACGCTCAGAAAAGTTAGGGTAGGTTTTGCTGAGCGTAGGAAGGTAATTACGACCAAGGGGAGTGCTGAGCGAAGTGCATCGGAGGTACGGCGGCGTAAATTTGCTACGCACATGAGCGTTACATGAACGTAGGTCTGGATCAGGCCCGATGAGTCCTTTGCTGTAGCTGCTTAAAGATCAGCTGTCATTTGCTGGGAGGCGGTCCCAGCCATTGCTACAGAGCAACAGGACCGCCCCTTGGTAACTGACAGCCAATCCCTAAGCAGCTTCAGTGCCCTGTTTATCATAAACTGCAGGGGTGCCAGGTAAAAGATAGATAGAAATAAAATCCATTTACTTAGGAGGCTGCCTCATTAGTGGACCGGGCCTATTACCAATTTGCCGCTGCTGCATCATAATTACCGGATGCATGCTGGGTAATTTCAATGGCAGCCTGGATACCCTCAGATACATGGCAATATAATGCTTTGTACGTGACTAAGAAATGATAATACTAGACCCTGGAGTAATGGTTCTGGAAATCTCGTGATCAATGGCCGCTAAATAAAGATACATGAAATATGGGAAGATTTCTGCCCTAGGGAATAAGAACAATTTTTTTGATCAGTTATAAAAGGAAAATAATCTGTCATTAATTCTTTAATACCCTAATTCCAGCCACAATGTCTTATTGAAAATACAGAAGATCGTCATCTGTGGGAAGTAAGGTGGAATATTTTATGACATTTTACAGGAGTTTTACAAATTTATGGAAGAAGGAAATGAATTCGGTGTCTTAGACACCTGTCAGTATCAGTATAGGTTGTCTGTAAGGAAGGGTGCAAATGATAGTAATTATTCTATAGTAATACAGCTACAGCCCATGTAGAATGTAGTAATGAGAACAGTCCACAGCATGAAGAGAGATTAAAGTCAGATTTAATAAACATTCATGTTACAAATCCAGTGGACAGGGGCTGAGTTTTATTTGATTTTATTGATCGCTGAAACGATGCTAACATTAGTGGCCGGCTATGCTCCAAAAGAATTATTATACAGCAGCTGGGTTCTTATATTTGTTGATTGGTGAGCGGCCAGCTTTTAAAAGCCTCTGAAGAAATCGGGTTAATCCAGATCTGAACGTACGGTTGATGGTGTAGTGTATGTCTTTGTACTTTTATACAGCGCATTTCTAGAATATATGCAGACTGGAATACAAGATAATCTGTGTCTCGTCTAATGTTGTGAAACTACGAGTCCCAGCATGCTTTGACAGCAAAGCCGTAGCTGATACCTGACAAAGCATGCTGGGAGTTGTAGTTTCACAACACCTAGAGAGCCACAGGATGGCAAGGCCTGGTCTGTCTGATGTGCTGCACACACAGGCTGCTTTCCTAGCTCAGTTTCCTATCAGGTCTTTAATACCTGGAATCCTGCTTCTTTTTTTCCCCTCCCTCTCCTGTAATATCTTTTCAGCTTTATCATATGTGCAATGAAGGTTACAACCTCACTATCCCCATTAATACAGAAAGAAGAGATGTTCTCTTTTTTATTTCCTTCTTGGATTCTTGCACTATAATGATGTCTAAGTGTAAAATGTAGTCCATTTCAACTTTAATATACACATAATCTTAGTTATGGAATTATTATTTGTATTGACCATATTTAAAAGAAAAGTCCAAAAATGGTCTGTCATTCACACTATTTAACACTAAGCAATAAAATACTTCTAAAAAAAGATGGTTCTGGGAATGGTTTTGGCATGAGTGGAATTTTTAAAAGGTCCTGATAGTCACAGACATTCTCTTCACCTATAATTTTCTGGTTGGTTGATCACATGCAGACAACACTAGATCAGGTATCCTGATAACCCAGAAAGAATTCACAAGCCACCTATCATCACAGTAACTGCATTTGTTTTACATCCATCACTTATGTACTTATGAACTCGAATAAAGTAGCAGCCATGTTGTAACAAGAATCCATTTTGTTTTAAGCCGCCATGTTGTATATTGCTTCAATTAATATAAGTTTATTCAGCTTTTGAAATAATTAGTAGCAATTTACAGAGAATAGTCCCAGTCCTGAGGAAAGTATGGGAAAGACCTTGAGATAAGGAATGTGTATCATGGGGTGGTCCTGAGAATTATAGCCTAGGATGGGGCTGTATGTGCCTAGAAGATAACTGAATGTTTTATGCATAAAAAAAGACAGTTTGCGATTATGTGAATCAAGGTCTTAGAAACTAAAGTCCATATTTACTAAGCTGTGGGTTTTGAAAGAGTGGAGAGTTTTCCCATAGCAACCAATCAGATTCTAGCTGACATTCTCTAGAATGCAATAGTTAAATAAGATCTAGAATCTGATTGGTTGCTATAGGCAACTCTTCACTCTTTCAAAACCCACAGCTTAGTAAATCTGGACCTAAGGGTCTATTTATAAAGATAATTTTAATGCGATAGTGCCAATTTTAAAGCAAAAATTGGCACTATTGCATTAAAATGAACTGTTTAATGTTTACAAAATGCTGGAGGAGAGTTTACACTCTGCTCCCGGTGTAAGACTAACGCCAGCTCAGGCTGGCGATAAGGGTAAGTATTCCAGCGATATCCCATATACCCCTCTTTTCCTCCCCCTAATAGTTGTTATTAGTTGGAGGAAAAGGGGGTATATATGGGGAGACCGCCAGAAAACATAAGAATATTAACTTAGTAAAAAACATAAATAAATAAAATACTTTTTTTTTATAAGTAAAAAAAAAAAATGAAATAAAAAATAGAAAACAGAAGTAAATAGTAAAAACTCACCTGTCCGGGCGACCCGTTGGACTGCACGTGTCCAAGTCCCAGCATGAATACACAGCGCATTTACAGTACTTCATCACGCATTGCATGAATGAGAAGTCTTGTGATGACCCAGCAGATCACCGAGGGACATCGCAGCCAGCCTGATGCAGCTTCGTTTACAGTGAAATGAAGCTGCATGTAAATAGACCCCCTAAATGATAAGAGTCAAGCTGGTCATAGAGAAAAGGTTTTAACACAGCGAAAAAACGAACTACTAAAATTACTAGTGAAAACATATGAATTCACTGAAAAAAGTCAACCAAGTAGCTAAAATGCACTTTTTAATGTAAACAATTCAATATTAAAACATTCCCATGCAGCATTAAATGAGACAAAGGGCCTGATCCAGAGCTACGACGGTGCCGTCCGCCAGGCGAATGCGTACGTTCGCCCGTGCGTATAAACCATCACGCCGAATGCGTACGTTCGCCCGTGCGTATAAACATACACGCCCATGACACTCCCATTGTAAAGTACCTGCTTACGGCGGCTATACCCTACACTAGGTACTACCGTCGGCCGTACGAATTTTCGCACATAATACGCTGAGCGTACGGGCTTAGCACGCCCATACTGTACAATTTAAATGGCTATCCCCGCCTCCGTGTAGTAAAATGAGCGCCCAGGCGATCGTCGTACTGAACGTACGCCCCTCGAGCGAACACTTCGCTCACGATACGACCGCTATACGCTCATGTCGTCCAGCCGACCGGAAGTTGTCATACTGAGCATGCGCATTGCGAATTTTCGTACGAAAATACGCAAAAAACGGCCGTACGCTCGCTCGAAATCGGACAATTTCGTAGCTCTGGATCAGGCCCAAAGTATTTAATATCTGAGACGATACGTATAGGCAGTAACTGTACTTAGAACATCCACCTTGAGGGGTAGAGATTAGAGTACAGTAGTAATTACACTGGAAAAAAAAGTCAGAGAGTCCGTTAACCTAGTAGTCTATATGAGTGTTTTATATGTACTAATATGTGGTAAGTATACACGTTACCACATACTCTCTATTACAGTGTCACTGTAACCTTTTGTGAGAGAATGGCTGGAAAGTCTGTATATAGGTTAAACAATGAGAGATGTAGGTGAAGAGTAGGAGCTTTTAAAATCAAAGTATTAGATACACAGGCAGCGGGTTACTGTGACTTCTAGGGTGTTTAGCAGTCTATGTCTGCAGTTCACTTGATCACCTCCGGGAATCAGATCCTCCTACTGGAAAATAATAGTGATATGGCCAATAACGGAAAGCTCAGTGGAGAGCAGAGTGAGATACCTCAGAAGATCCACAAATTTGTTAATATGCAAGGTAGGCATAAAAGCATGCAGCATGGAATGAGGTAGCGATACGTATCAGGCTTACGTGTTTCGTCCCGCCCCCAGTACTTTCTCAAACGCTTTGAGAAAGTCCCGGGGGCGGGAAGAAATGTGTAAGCCTGATACGTATCGCTACCCCCGCATGCTTTAAGTACACGCGGGGGTCTGAAATTACGCAAGGTACAGAGGATTGCATGCCCCCGAGACTCCCGTCTATTGGTAGTCGTTCTGGACACTTATGTGTTTAGAACCCAACCTTAACTGTTCAATGCGTACCTGTCCTTCCCCTCCCCCGACTCTTCATTTAAATGCCTATCCCTGCCTTATGGCGGGTATAAATAAAGGGTCGGCCCCTGACAAGTCTGTAGGGCAGCAGGTACGCAAATTACGTGCATAAGTCCTGTGACGTTATTACTTCTGGATCCGATCCTCTATGTGATTGCTGACTAGACTTGGCCAGGTACATTCAACATATTACACTCTGTGTTACAGAGACTTGCACTCAAAGGAACGGATTAAGACCTCTGTGTGTTTACCGCACGCTCAGAGGTCTGTCAGTGAGCACTGTGTCATTCCCCTCTCTTGTGCCTACTTTAGCACAGTTACGCTGCTCTAAGTCACCAGTGCGGAGCAGCAGTCTGTACGACCAATGATTTGCATGGAAGCAGTTAAACCCACCCACACTGTAAAACTTAAGTGTTGCCGCCCTGCCTACGTTCCATATACCTGGATATGTAACAACTGGCACGTTTGCCACAAAAATCAGCCGAATTCCGCCAGCAACTGGGGGAGTTCAGCTGACGCACCGACATCTGAATCTGGACCTAACACAGGCATATGGATATCACCCTTGCCACTCATGGTATGTGGAGCTACAAATTCCATCATGCTCCAACAGCCTAGCAGAGTTGACACCTGGCAAATACCTGGCACATCTGGAGTGTCAGATGTTGGCAAAGACTGATCCAAGGGCTTCATTTACTAAACAGAGAGACTAAATAAATAAATATAATTTTCAATCAATAAAAACCACAGCCACAGAGAAAGCATTGATTTATCCTCAGCTAGACAGGGGATGAGGGTAGTGTGTGTCTAATGCTCAGGAATCAGAGTAGAGCTCAGATCTTCTCTGCTGGGCAGTCATAAAGTCTAACATCTCAGAATGGCGATCGTCTAATACTTATCTGTCCACAGTGATCCTCAGCACTCTTGGATGCAGCATCGACTGGAGAACAGAAGGCACCAGCTGTCGTTACTGAATGAGAAGAATTGAGGTCTGCCACAGGTCACACCAATATCAGCAGTACAGGGGTGCACCCTGATTGCACCATGTCATTATCTTACTTATAAAAGGACTATTGTCGAAAGACAACAAAGCAAAGGACTGGGTGGAATTTTACAGCATGTTTGATTTTCATTGAATGTTTGGGTTGGCAATAGATTTTTATTGATACCTTTAGTTTAATTTTTTTATGGCCAATTAATATTCAGAGCTTGTGCTTTAACAGATTTAACCCAGCCCTCTCTCTCATGGTATATATACAGAGCTATACACGTGTGCAACTCAGTCACAGTACAGGTGAGAGACTCAGTCACAGTACAGGTGAGAGACTCAGTCACAGTACAGGTGAGAGACTCAGGGGCAATACAGGTGAGAGGCTCAGTAACAGTACAGGTGAGAGACTCAGGGGCAATACAGGTGAGAGGCTCAGTCACAATACAGGTTACAGGCTCAGTCACAATACAGGTTACAGGCTCAGTCACAGTACAGGTGAGAGACTTAGGGGAAATACAGGTGAGAGATTCAGTCACAGTACAGGTCAAAGATTCAGGGGCAATACAGGTGAGAGGCTCAGTCACAGTACAGTAAGCAGTTTCTAAATGAACAAAGGAGAAGAGAAGTCACACTATGAGGGTCCTTACCCAATAATTACTAGAGGGATATATTAAATTCTTTATGCTGGAGAAGGGGGTTTTCAGTCAGTCTCCTTTATTATAAGGAAGGGAGGAGAAGACTTATGTAGAATAATGGATCCTCTTATGTAGGAACTACAGCTTAATAAGACTTTCAAGTGTGAAGCTTGTTCTAGCTCTATGAACAACTATGAAACACATTGTATGTAGAAACGCTGTGAGATGGATCAATACTCAGCCTATCAATCATTAGAAGGTGCCAATAATTAATATCGCCCTTTAGGGAGATGATAGTCTGGAATGTGTGGCGTTACTCTGTGCAATCATGTTTAGATAAATAATACTATTTGGGAAGCTTAAAAAAAGGAGGGGAGGTTGTTAAACCTATTATAGCATAGTATAGCAACCAGTGATCTAAAATGCTGCAATATTTAGGTCCTATAAATCTATAATATATAATGTATTATACACACAGGGACTAACAGAGTTGTGAGCATCAGAAAAATAAATAATTTAAAAAATCTGCCCCTGTGCAAGCTATTATGAACTGCAGGGGGCAGCAAACTTAAAATGTGATAACAAAAATTGAGAGGTGATGGTTGCTAGCAGAACTCTAAATTAGAGTTTAAATGTAAAGTTGCACAGTAATGTATGATTTAAATAAAGTTAAATATATTTAATGTAAAACATATAAAACAATTAGTACAATCCGTGATTTGTTTTTGCCTTGAAGTTTGTGCTCAAAGACAAGTATACCCAAGAATATTTCACTACCCCTGTGCATTCATTAGTAACACTGGGTACACACTTATCCAATCTGTGTCCAACCCGACTTCCAACTGTACCATTGGTCAGACATTGGTTAAGTGTGTACACTCACACAACCACTTGTTTTATCCAATCTTGGTTGACTGGTCAGACAAATGATTATTTAACCTGCTTAAAAATCATGCAAACTGACCACCAATCACATGACCAATTCACAAGGGTGTACATTCCTGCGACTGCTTTGTCCAATACATCTCCCTATTCTGATGTCATTCAGCGCCACCTTTGTGTGTGAGTGACAGGCAGAGAAGATTGGAAGAGTGTGTACAGTGACAGGATCCTTTCCGCAGATGCAGGTCGGAGGTCTGCTGTCATATTAAACATGGTCCGGATCCTAAACAACGGCCGCCAGGGGAATTACGTACATGTTGTACGGGGCGTGTGCATGGGGCGTGCACTCCCCGCTGCGCTGCCGGCCGTATCGACCTCGGGCACCTGTAGGTCTGGATCCGGCCCCATGTGTGTAATGCATTGGGTGTTGTATCTGGGAAATGTATAAACAGGTTTAGGTGTGTCCCTGGCTTCAATTTTGCAAACTGAAAGTAATTTGTAATCTTATCTCACGGAAATCTAGGAACAATTTCACAGTTTTCAATATTGTAATATCTGCAGTACAAAGCAACCAGCGACCCCACGTTACTTACTGAAAGATCTTTAAAGTTTTCATAGGTTCGGTATATTCGTATATTATTGCGATCGGACCATAAAATGCAGAACATATAAAGCTGCAAAACAAAACCATAAAATAACATTAAAAATGCTAAATACATCCATTAAGTCTGACAATAAAGTTTAAGTATTTTGTATCCATAAAAAATAATAATAAGTATGTGGTAAGAAAAGCGCTAGATGGTAATTCAGGTGAGTATATTGAGGAACAAATAAATTTATTAGCAATAAACAAATATAATCAATTGTAAAATATAGAGGTAAATAAATAAAATAAAAATGAAAATGAAAACATATAATAAAAATTGAAAACATATAATAAAAATTCAGCCTGGGCTGAATTTTTATTATATGTTTTCATTTTCATTTTTATTTTCTTTATTTACCTCTATATTTTACAATTGATTATATTTGTTTATTGCTAATAAATTTATTTGTTCCTCAATATACTCACCTGAATTACCATCTAGCGCTTTTCTCCTCAATATACTCACCTGAATTACCATCTAGCGCTTTTCTTACCACATACTTATTATTATTTTTTATGGATACAAAATACTTAAACTTTATTGTCAGACTTAATGGATGTATTTAGCATTTTTAATGTTATTTTATGGTTTTGTTTTGCAGCTTTATATGTTCTGCATTTTATGGTCCGATCGCAATAATATACGAATATACCGAACCTATGAAAACTTTAAAGATCTTTCAGTAAGTAACGTGGGGTCGCTGGTTGCTTTGTACTGCAGATATTACAATATTGAAAACTGTGAAATTGTTCCTAGATTTCCGTGAGATAAGATTACAAATTACTTTCAGTTTGCAAAATTGAAGCCAGGGACACACCTAAACCTGTTTATACATTTCCCAGATACAACACCCAATGCATTACACACATGGGGCCGGATCCAGACCTACAGGTGCCCGAGGTCGATACGGCCGGCAGCGCAGCGGGGAGTGCACGCCCCATGCACACGCCCCGTACAACATGTACGTAATTCCCCTGGCGGCCGTTGTTTAGGATCCGGACCATGTTTAATATGACAGCAGACCTCCGACCTGCATCTGCGGAAAGGATCCTGTCACTGTACACACTCTTCCAATCTTCTCTGCCTGTCACTCACACACAAAGGTGGCGCTGAATGACATCAGAATAGGGAGACCCTTGTGAATTGGTCATGTGATTGGTGGTCAGTTTGCATGATTTTTAAGCAGGTTAAATAATCATTTGTCTGACCAGTCAACCAAGATTGGATAAAACAAGTGGTTGT
The DNA here is from genome assembly GCA_011038615.1 of Limnodynastes dumerilii. Taxonomy (NCBI): domain Eukaryota; kingdom Metazoa; phylum Chordata; class Amphibia; order Anura; family Limnodynastidae; genus Limnodynastes; species Limnodynastes dumerilii. The sequence continues at coordinate 1,214,961 of WWET01000039.1, read as the reverse complement.
GTGAGTGTACACACTTAACCAATGTCTGACCAATGGTACAGTTGGAAGTCGGGTTGGACACAGATTGGATAAGTGTGTACCCAGTGTTACTAATGAATGCACAGGGGTAGTGAAATATTCTTGGGTATACTTGTCTTTGAGCACAAACTTCAAGGCAAAAACAAATCACGGATTGTACTAATTGTTTTATATGTTTTACATTAAATATATTTAACTTTATTTAAATCATACATTACTGTGCAACTTTACATTTAAACTCTAATTTAGAGTTCTGCTAGCAACCATCACCTCTCAATTTTTGTTATCACATTTTAAGTTTGCTGCCTCCTGTTCATAATAGCTTGCACAGGGGCAGATTTTTTTAATTATTTATTTTTCTAATGCTCCCAACTCTGTTAGTCCCTGTGTGTATAATACATTATATATTATAGATTTATAGGACCTAAATATTGCAGCATTTTAGATCACTGGTTGCTATACTATGCTATAATAGGTTTAACAACCTCCCCTCCTTTTTTTAAGCTTCCCAAATAGTATTATTTATCTAAACATGATTGCACAGAGTAACGCCACACATTCCAGACTATCATCTCCCTAAAGGGCGATATTAATTATTGGCACCTTCTAATGATTGATAGGCTGAGTATTGATCCATCTCACAGCCTTTCTACATACAATGTGTTTCATTGATTGTTCTTTGTTCATAGAGCTAGAACAAGCTTCACACTTGAAAGTCTTATTAAGCTGTAGTTCCTACATAAGAGGATCCATTATTCTACATAAGTCCTCCTCCCTTCCTTATAATAAAAGAGACTGACTGAAAGCCCCCTTCTCCACCATAAAGAATTTAATATATCCCTCTAGTAATTATTGGGTAAGGACCCTCTTAGTGTGACTTCTCTTCTCCTTTGTTCATTTAGAAACTGCTTACCAAAAAGTTCCCGCTGGAGGCCGGGCTGGTCAACAAGTCTGAGAGGATTCTTCCCATACTTAAAGGTAAGTGAAGGATTAACTCGGGAGCCACAAAGACAAGCTAGAATGTGCATAACATTGTCACGCCTGGATACACCTGAAATGTAGTTTTCATAGCATAGTGCTTGTTACTCATATAGAGGTCTGTTTACATATCTTCACAAGCAAAACTGATTTGCAAGAAATTTACTCTATATTTTTATTTTTTTATTTTTGTTAGACACATATCAGGCCAGATTTACTAAGGTGCGGGGAAGGAAAAGTGGAGATGTGGCCCATAGCAACCAATCAGATGCTAGCTCTCACTTTCTTATTACATGCTAGAAAATGTCAGCTGGAATCTGATTGGTTGCTATGTGCATCTCCACTTTTCCTTTTTCTCAGCTTAGTAAATCTGGCCCATCAACTATAATCATCAGAAAAAGAATGGTATGCACTACAAAGCAGTGATGAGCTGAGTGCTAACGACATAGTCTAAGCAAAGAATGGAAAAAAGCAATATATAATAAATACAAATATTCTAAGCACGTACAGCAAAAAAAGGAGATATGTCACGTAATATTTTATCATTAATAGAACAGTGTTGAACAATAGAATATAGAAGACAAAAAGTAACTGATCGATTAGGAGTTAGGGTTATATAGAAAAAATAGTTTTTTATATAAAAAAAAAAGGAAGATAGAAGAAATAGAGGAAGGAATGAGAGATGTGCCTTTCCCCGATGGTAAAAGAAGAAATGAAGAAGGTGAGTTCAGGTCAGGTAAATAGTCTGCTTTTACTGGACCTGATCCAGCCCTGATGGCAGTCTGCATGGAGTCTCCCCTATCACTTTCCTTTCTCATGCGGACTGTGCTTGATTTACACTGCCCTACTTGACTCACGTTAAGGGCCTGATCCAGAATAACGCCCGCCGTCGCTAGGACGACGGGCTTAAGCGTAAGATCGGCTTTTGAGCCGATCTGCGCATGCGCCGGGCAGATGTTGCCCCCAGCGTCCCTACGTTCAGGTTAGTGCATGTGGGCGGGGGGAGCTAGTTAAATGAGGGTGGAAGGGCGGGCTAGGCGGCCATACGCTCCTGTGCGAGCGTATGGCCCCTTCCTTACGCCGGCTGAAGTTAGGGTAGCCTTTAGCCGGCGTAAGAAAGGGGCCATACGCCCGCACAGGGGGAGTGTCAGGGTAAGTAAACGCCGATACGCTGTGCTTTAGTAAGCACAGCGCATCGGCGTAGGTCTGGATCAGGCCCTAAGTGTGGAATTTGTCTGATGTTACGGTATGGAAATACAGGGATCTGCCAGTCAGATCTGCACGAAAGCACTAAAACCCGCCCTTACTGTAAGATTTCAACGCTCCCCCCAGCCCACCTTATGGCACCACTCTGATCTCCGTATTTGCATACTGTAACATGTAATATGGCGCGTGCATCCCTATGAATTATAAGGGATGGCAGGAGATCCATAATGGGTTGAACTTGATGGACTGGTGTCTTTTTTCAACCTCATCAACTATTTTACTATGTTACTATGGGCCTGATTCACACATGCAAATCCTAAATTTAGGATTTAGTTTTTAAAGAACCTAAGGCACTTAAAAGTGGCATAATGCTTCCTTAACTTCCCCTGCGTAGTTTTCTTCTTAAGAAAGGTATATACGCACGGAGATTCCTTCACCACAATCTTCCCGGGTCATTTAAATACCGCCCCCCACCCTCTCTTCTTAAAAATGTCACAAGGCTCCTCTGGCACGCCTCTTCTTTTTTAAAAAAAACTATGTGCATTCTTTAAAGACCGCATGTAGTTGAAGTCCATACCTAAGTACCAAGTACATTGCTTAGTCCCTGACTACGCATGTACCGTACTGAAATTCTTAAAAATACGCACCTATGAAGCAGCAGCCTCTTTGGTGTGAATCTGGTCATATGTTACTAGGGCATGAGTATTTCCTATCGAATTGATATTAGAATTTTTCTTACCATACAAGAGCAGATCACGTTCAGAAAAATGTCTGTAGCATTTTCCTTCCATCCACATAGAGAAATATGGTGAGAGAAGGAAATGTGGAAAGGTAGAAACAGAGGAGAAATGTGCATTATATCATCTATTATCTACAATTGCAAATATTAATTAACTTAAAGTCTTATATAAAAGTATTAAAAAAATGCTGTTTTCATATGTAGGTAAGAATATTGCAGATGTAAATAGACCCCATAAAGTTACTCAGCAAAACAGCTAAGAATTGGAAAACTGTATGAGAATGGGAAAGGTTAAAGTGCACCATGAATGTGTATGTATGTATTTACATGTGTTGGGTACAGCTATGGGAACAAGGTTTTCACCAAGCTATGCCAAACTCAAGCCCCAGTATATCTGAGGAGGCAACCTTGTTGCAAACCTGTTTCTACATAGCTAATATACTGATGGCTTTAGTTATTTTTGGAATAGAGGTAAAGCACTTGTGTTTCAAAATTTACTCTTAGAACTTTAATTTCCCCAATATATAACATAGGACAGCCATTATTTCAACCTTGTAGACTTAGACTGTTTGTCTGAGGACATGTGTAGTTACATGTAAGACAAGGAGCAGAATGCAGAGTTTGACCACATACAGAGCAGAAGTGAAGGAATTGCAAAGATTCAAACTATCATTAATCTAGGCTTTAAAATGAAACCTGTAATCTGATTGGTTGCTGTGAGTAACATCTCAACTATAAGATCATTTAAGGCTACTTAGCATCAACAGGGGCCAAAGTATTTACTTATCTATATAAATTATTTTCACATTTGAAATACTTTATTAGCCCTATAGTATTTTCTGATTTATCTGTGAAAGTGTTCCTTGTGTATATGAAGGTCACAACCTTTTTATTGATATCTCTATTTGAACAGCTTCCTTTGTAACTCTTTGTGTTGAGCATGTTTGGCTTTTATACCAGGAAGCCTTCTACTGTAATAAATTTAATAGTGTTGGTGTTGCAATGTGTGACTTTAAATTTGTCATCTCAAGAGGTCATACAAAGACCGAACTAACATCAGTTATTGATTTTACGAGGTGCGTTCGTGTTCTAAGGTCTCCTATTTTTTTCTCCTGAGAATGGAAGCAGGTAGAACTTTTTAAAAGATGCGGCCATTGTTTATGGTTGTGACAGACAGAAGGCAGCACCAACCGCTTCCAAAAAGTGTTGAAGAAGACGTTCCTTCCAGCACTGTGGAAAAAACAAAATTCGTTCCTGTGCTGTTCCATCATGACAATGCTGCTGCTCGACCCCCGCTCTCGGTAGGAAATCAAGACACTTACGTGTCCAGATTCCTACCGTAAATTTGACGACTATGTCTGCGGCCTTACAGCCACAGACGTAGTCGTAACAGGGCTTCCCCCACCCGACCCCTAATTTACATGGCTAGCTAATTTATATGGCGGAGATACGACCATCGTAAATTTTTGGCTGACCCCTTTTTCATACCGACTGGCGTCCATAACAAATTCACGTTGGTACGCAAGCATAAGAATTTTGTATGCGGCATGTGCGTAATTTCCTTGGCCCACGTTATTCAGGATCTACCCCCTAATCTTGCACCAAGCAATTTTTGGCTTTTTCCAACGTTGAAAGACACTCTTCATGGCCACATGTTTTCCAGTCATCAGAGTTTTTACAGCGGCCATGCAGTCGTAACGTCGATGTTGTGAAAAATGCGCATGTGCTAGAGGGAGACTGTCTTGAGAAGTGACAGTAGTTTCTGCTTTCTGGAGTATGTTCTTTTTAGGAAAAAATATAAGAGACCTTAAAAACTTGAATGCACCTAGTGTTACTCAGAGCGCCTTAGTTATAATGGGCCGGATCCAGAGCTATGTTTCCATTACGTTTCCTAACGTAGCGCATTTACGCTAGCCTATTTACTATGCACTCTCCTTGCATGTACGTACTTTTGCCGTTTTACGCTTCCTGAACCCTACCTTCACTTTACACAGCATAAGTAGTGTCGTACGTATAGGCAGCACGTAGTTACCCACCTAACCGCGCCCATACTATATGTCACAGCCAGCACTCCTTGCTTACCTTCCTCGCTCCCCGCCTCCGTGCAGTCCGTGCCGCATGTCTCTCCAGCGCCCTGCGGCTCCCGACGTGTCCGTCACTGTTGTAAACAATGACACGTGGGAGCATCGCCGCAGCGTCAGTCAGGCGCGCTCCCCGTGCATCGCAGCTGGGCTTGTCAGCTGCTAGCCTATCAGAGGCTAGCAGCCTCTATTTAGGTTCCTGCAATCTTCCTCCTGGTGCCGGTTATAGTATCTGTTTTCAGTGTCTGTGCCTGCCTTGCCTGTTGCTCTCTCTTTTGCATTTCTGATATCTGAGTGTCCTCCATTTTTCCAGCCCAGATCCTTGCCCATTTATCCTCTGTGTTTATATCTCCTGCTCTCCCTTTATTGTGTTATACCAGTGTTGTTAACCCTTGCCTTCTCCTGTGTGTGAGTATTTGTGCCCTTTTGGGTAGTTGTATATGTGTGTGAGTGAGTGTGTGTGAGCCAGCCCTTGTTTGTCAGTGAGTCTAGTCCGTCCTGTCCTCTCCCCCGTCTCCTGTCAGTGTTTTCTGTTTATTGTGGTTTGTCTCAGTCCAGTCCCTTCTGGTACTGCTTTTGCTACTTACCCTCTTCTCCTTATCCATTTCCCCTCTGCTCCCTTTCCTCTTCCGGGTATTCTCTATAGGGTGTAACCTGACGGATTCCTACCTGCTCCAGTCTATCCCCACCATCAGGGGCTCTAGCGAACACTCGGTCCGACATCAGGCTCTACTAACTGGTGAGTTACCCGGCTTCTTCTTACCCTCTCTTAAGATCACCTTGGTCCTCTGACGGGGTAAACCCGGGGTACCTTTGTATTTGCATTTACGTCTGCAGCCGGCCCCCTCGGTACTCCGGTTCAGGATAATCTAGTGTTGAAGAAGACGTTCCTTCCAGCACTGTGGAAAAAACAAACGCCTCTGAAGCGTAATTACAGGTGTCGTATGTCTGGCACGCCTCTTCATTCGTAGTTACGCTGAAGATACATGACTGGCCCATACGCTCAGGGTTACCTAGCATTTTCTATCTGCTGTGCGCACGCACAGTAAGTACTAATGGGCACTATTACGTTAGCAGCTAGCATAAAATCACTTGCGCACGTAGCTCTGGATCTACTCCAATGTGCTTGCTGTTGAATATGCCACACATCGACCCTGGCTTGTAAGTGGAAGTTCTAGACTCTTATGGGATGGGGGTTGGGTCTAGGCTCTGATATGCAGGGTGGATGAGGGGATATGCTATTCTGGCGCAAATTTGGACAGTGACCCGAATGGCAGAATAACGGGTAACAGTTCCTATATAACTTTCCTTTATATGACAGGGACTGCCAAATGCTTCACAGAGGAGAAGTACTTGTAAGTTATTCCCTGTCATTTCTGTTATAAGCAAGAATAACAGTGAATACAAAGAATAAACATGACTGAGAACCAGAACGGAAACAACAATGGACCAAATACTGAATCCCAAAAAGTGGACATTTTGCCTGTGGCTGGCTCTCGCCATTTTCAAATGCACTCACATTGAGCTGGATCCAGACTTAAGTAAGTGCCTGAAATTAATTACTCCTGGGCTAAACCATGGTGATTGCAGGGGAGTCATATTTCATCTGTTGCAAACAGTATTAGAGTTGAGAGGTGATGTTTCCTATCCCAAGTCTAAATAACAGTGTGATAGTAACGCTGGTCAGTATCTGTGTGCAGTAAGCAATTCAAAGATATATCCCTGCATGCAAAGACTACAATTAACTTGACTCCCCCTGCAATCACCATGGTTTAGCCCAGGAGTAACTCATTTCAAGCACTTACTTAAGTCTGGATACAGCTCATTGTGGCCGCGGACGGGACGTAAACTCGTCCAATTGAATCACTTAAAGGCCAACACTTCCAACAACACTTTCATGGGGATAGGCTGGTAATATTAAGGTAGGATCCAGTGATCGGAACGCTTAGTTCAGAGATCCTTAGGATCCTGAGACCTATACTGTCACTGTGCTCGGTGGCAGCAGCTGAGATACAGTATGGAGTTACGACCAGAACAGAAGATCTTGCGCTTCCTGACACACCGCTGGACATAAATCCGCCTCCATAATGAGGCGCTTGTGCATTCACTGCTTACCAAAAGGAAGCATTTTCCAATCCTAGCGATATAGGGCCTGATCCAGACCTACGCTAAAGAAACGCTCATGTGTGTAGCGTATTTATGCCAGCGTACCTACCATGCACTCCCCTTGGTCGTACTTACTCTTGCCGTCTTACACCCAGCAAACCCAACCCTAACTTTCACGTAGTTACGCTGCTTAGCACGCCTATATTTATGATTTAAATGCCTCACCCCGCCCTCGGTGCGTATTTACGAAAATTGTATGCCAGGCATGCCCCCTCGACCGTAGTTACGAAGGTGGTACGCTCAAAAAGTTATGAGTGTAACATGAGCATAACATCTGCCCCAATTTTTACTTTTACGACCATCGTAAAACCGCACCCGAGTGTAGGTCTGGATCAAGTCCATAGTGTGTGTGTGTGTATATAATGAATTCTAAATAAGTTGATAAAAGCCCCTTGAATTGTTCATCTGCGGTGTTTACCATTTTCAAGCATCGGTGCTAAATAATGGAAATGATAGGATCAGACACACAAATGCATTTTAATTAGTTATTTTTTCCTATTTTGGATCTTCTCTGAATTTGTGTTTTTTTGGCCCTATATTATGGGTCAGCCTTTACAATTGGGTGCACACATACATTACTCATTAATCAATCAAAGTCACGCTTGAAGTAAAATGTGCTATATTGTACTGGTTAGGCTGGTTATGTCTGGAGGTTTAGTTTGGTTGATATGCGTTTGATAATTAGAATTGTCGCCATGTTGGTCTGTCACTAGAGCTCTGGTGGGATAGGATACAGGTCAGAAGATGAGAATGCAGGTCTGGATTTACAGTTACGTAGTTTTCGACTTACGCACGTCGTTTTAAGAATTTAGCTACTACGCATGTGTAGTAACTTATTTACACTATCTACGTACCATTTCTGTACGTAGATTGCGTAAAAAAACGCGCTTACGCAATCTACGTACAGAAATGGTACGCAGATAGCGTAAATAAGCTACTATGCATGCAGACTAGCTCAATTCTTAAAACAACGTATGTAAGACGGAAACTACGTAACTGTGAATCCGGACAGCAGTCACTTAAGTCACTGGCCCCACCTCTATGTACGAATCAACCAATCCCCACTGTGTGTTTCTAGATGGCAAGTTCTACAAGCAGTCAGTCAATCTATTCAGCTGTGTAATACCCCTTTCACATCACCACGAAATACCCGGGATTTTTGCCAAAAACCCGGGACTCGGGTATTTCGTGGAGATGTGAAAGGTGCACTTCCAGTGGACCCGTGTCAGAAGACCCGGGAATTCAACCCGGGTGAAAAGAAGGGTTATTCCTGCGTCCGACACAGGTAGGGGTGCAGTGTGAAAGGTGCTACCTGGGTTTTTCAACCCGGGTAGCACCTAATGCACTCGATTGGTGTAATTTTTTTTACTATTGCTCTGGCAACAAGTGTTGCAACGGTAAACAAATTACACATTGCTTTGACGACAGGGCAGACCCGGGTCTCTGAATTTCCCAGGTCTGCCCTGCATTGTGAAACGGGGTCTGTGAAACTGGGATATTGCTGGGGTGGTGATCTGAAAGGGGTATAAGAAACGTTCCTCCCACCTCCCCTAACAACGGAGTGTATATTATTTATTCTATTAATTCTTAGCCTCTTGTATAGTATATTCTCATTTTGTGGGGCGATAAAAGAAAAGTATAGTAGGTAAACTATTTAATAATAATAACATTGTTTTGGGGTTTTTCTTTTTAAATAAAGATGTCCCCGTGCTGTCCCTAAGCAGATTCTCCACTCGTCTCATGGACAGACTACATCTGTTAGAGGTTTACTCCCAGGAGCTGCTTCAAATAGACGCCAAGATCTCCCAGTGTGAAGACGTCATCCAATTTTTCTCTCCAAACATCCAGGATCTGACTTCATCATTCCCTGAAAACAGGTCTGAACAGCAGTTATACACTGTAACCCTAGATAAATAATAGTGTGCTGTCTAAACCAGCCTATTGTATGAAAGATAAAATAATGACACCCCCAAAATTGCAATCTCCTTTTCTTTTTTTGTCAACTGTAAAAGAGCGATGTTAACATGACTAAGAGGACTGTTAGGAGGTCACTATTGTGATTTCTGATTAACTAGATGCAATGCACCAGATAATGACAATAGCCGATATGAACCTTGACCAAACCAAGTTCAAAGCAAAGGGAGCAAATTATTATAACCTACATGCAATATATATATATATATATATATATATATATATATATATATATTCGTAAAAACGTCACTCTACCTTATCTC
>WWET01000039.1:1172723-1192751 GCA_011038615.1 Limnodynastes dumerilii | reverse complement strand
CCGGGTCGGGTTTTTGGCTCAGTGTGAACGGGGTATAATTTTCCATCTCTGAATCTGGTCCTAAGCCTCTACCACCTCAGAAGAGAAGCTACACCCTTTCAGTGAATGTTTCACATTACCATCCAGTGGGTTATTTGGGCTTGCCCCTGCAATATCCCGGGTTTTTGGCTCAGTGTGAACGGGGTATAATTTTCCATCTCTGAATCTGGTCCTAAGCCTCTACCACCTCAGAAGAGAAGCTACACCCTTTCAGTGAATGTTTCACATATTTTTACCCTCCAGTGTATACACATCCTCGTGTTCTAATACACCTCTTTCTTTGATAAATGCCCCCTCCTGTACCTGGTTACATCCCATTATGTATGTGAAAGCTGCCATCATACCCCCTCTCCCTTCTCTGCTCCAAGCTATACATGATTACTTCCTCTAGTCTGTCTCTGCATGTTGTGTGACACAGGCCATGCACTATTTTTGTTGCCCTTCTTCCCACAATCTCTAATGTATTTGGAAACCACTGAAAAGGCTTTTCACTTGCAGCCAGCAGGGGGCTCCACAAATGTCATACTGTTTCCTATGCAGCCTGTGTTAAAAGTCAAATGGGTAAAAAAAAAAAACTTGAAGTGCTGTGGAGTCTCAACTAAATGATGACCAGCGTTAACGCTGACAAACCCAGCCAGATAGGGTGGAAACCAGGAGCACAAGCGGTCTGGAAAATTAGGTGAACACAAAGTGTCGCAGGAAGTATTTTTATAGCGTTTTAAAGCACTGACTATACGTTGACTGGAAAAAAAATGAGATCGCTTTGACAGCATAAAACCCGCCTGACTTCAATAAATTGCTCTCGCTCAGCATCCTGCGGCTTCTGTTACTTGATGAGCGACTTCCATTTTGTGCATCATTAGAGGCGGGTGCATCGCATTAATATGTCTACTGACATTTTGGGCCGTATTCAGAGAACCGTTTCCATAAAAGTACGCAATTATACGAACGGCTGGTGCATGCCACACCCCCTCACACCCATGACACTGCCCTCTCTCGGCCATGCTGTCGGTGACTTTCCCTCCATAGACCACTTGTAACTTTCTGTGAACAGTTGCGTGCGTCTGTGTCCTCTGTACGTGCGTTTCATATTAGTCCCACCCACATTCCTTCATTTAAATGCCTTCCCCCGCCCATTTTTGTAAAAAAATTTCAGGTGTGTGTTTTTGCATCGCAAATCCGTACGTATGTACCCAAGTGCGATTCACAAGTCCGTCCGTGAGGCACTTACGCGCATATAGTCTATGTAAGGTACATACAAAAAGTTACTACGCCTGCGCAGTTGAAACGTACCTAAAAAATACACACGCAAATCGCCGTGACAATGGTTCTTGAATACGCCCCTTTATCTCTGCTGTAAAGATTGCAAAAAGTGACAATTCCCTGATGTGAGGAGCCTGAGCACCATTAAAAATAACGCAAGTCTTTCAAATATTATTATTTAATCATTCTTTTCACATCTCTGAGATTACTCACAAAGCAATACAAAACGATCTTGGCACATGCATTTTCTGTAATCATTAAAAGAACAATAGTTATGTACAGCAGCAATCCCCAACCAGTTAAAAAATAAATATCTTCTTTAAAAAAAACACATGACCAAAAACGTCCTTTCTTGAAATGAAAACATTTTCTTCGGTGAAAGATAAGAAAAATGAAAATCTATTGAGCAGAGATGTAAGTTTCTCCTCATAGCGCCCCCAGGAGCACCAGCTCGGTGGATCAAACATAAAATGGCCGTCCAATGGTTAGGTAATGTTACCATAGCAACAGCATCCAGGTTAGAAATATATACCTCCAATAAAACACCTTGCAGAGGCTTTGTCACTGGATTTTACAAACAGAACACAAGTATCTTTCCGGGAAGTTGCTTATTGTCTCGAAGCTGGTGAACGAAAAGCAAATACAGTGATAAAAACTACTGTGCAAATATCTGAGACAGTGCAAATAATTTACAATATAAAAAAGGCCTAGTCACAGACTGAAATAAGTGCTCTGTGTCCATTGCCAAGGCTTCAAGCCTCCGGTTGTTTAAGCCATGGGCCCATATAGTGGAAAGAAGGCTGTGGCCTAAGAGGCCTGACTTGCAGTGTGATAATAGGGCTGGAAAAGTCTTTCTGTTCTGCACGGGTCCAAAGCCTGGTGCGTGTGGAGGAGCAGAAGAGGGAAACGGGAGGTAAAGTAGGACACAAAATCGTCAGGGATGGAGCCTAGCGTTTCCTGGACCTCAGGCGGCAGCTCGTGGTAATGATGCTTCTGCAGGAACATATCAAAAACTGAATTATAATTTCATGTAAGACGTTATGACCACTTAAAGCACCAACATTGTACTTAGGGGAGCTTTCATTGGCTTACAATAGCCTAACATTTACATTAATCAACCTATTATTCCCACTGCAGCATACCCTTCAACCATACCATTCCATTAGGTACAAAATACTCTGCTCCTCAGTTTCCAACTGTCCGTTACTATGGCAACCACCTTTGTGGAAGAGGCAAGTCGTTTTCTAAATATTTAAACCAGATGAGTTACAGTTGGAAGCTCAGGAGCGGATTAAATTGTACCTAATGGAATGGGTCATGTTGGAGGGTCTGCTGCAACCGCTGCGTTGTGAAAGTCCACTAGCTTCTTACTCTTAAATTAGGATCCGGTTCCATTTATCAAAATGGAAGACAATAAGATGTTGGCGTTGCCTCAGTCACAGGTTAGAGTTTACCTCCTCCTGCGGTGTAACCTACCTTGTTTCTCATGGCCCGGAGTAGATCGCGTACAGAGTTTCCCCGATAGGAGCGGAACTTCCTCAGGTCTATAAATCAATAGGAAAGATGAAAGCTGAAAACTAAAATCTGTTTAAATAGCAATTAAACTCCTTATGGAATATGGATGTACACCATAAACCTGAAAGCCTAAATAAATACTTAAATACACTCTCTGGCGTAAATACCCAGATCACTCCATTTCTGGATGAAACCACTGAGTATTCGAGAAGATCACAAAGTTTTCTTAGAAGAATGACTATTAAGTACAGAAAACATTTAAAAGTTAAATATTGGGAGAAAGGTTTTTGGCCATATCTACCAAAATGGCTTCCATATTCCGGTGCTGTGTTACCTGTCTGTAGCGGCACAGAAATATGTAATCTCCAGTTGACACGAACAACAGAACGGGCATCAGTCTCAAGTTTAACAATAAGGGGACTATCCTGAGCCTCCTTCTCGATGCGATCACTGACATCCTGCAAATGACATTCACACATACACACTGTTACTTCAGCGATACAGACATACTGGCAGCCATTTTGTGGCCAAATCAAGCATTCCTGTACATTGTACAAGCATTGGCCTGTCCAACCTGTGGCTTTCTAGATGTTATGAAACTATGAGCCCCAGTCAGGTATCGGCTATATTTATGCAGTTAGGGCAACAGGTCAGCCAGTGCCAAAATACTTTGTGCTTAATGCAGAACCAACTTTACTTAATGCCTTACACACTCTTACCCTACTGTGTGGAGGTGACTGAGGACGCACCGTACTCTGGCTCCCCCCAGTGGCAGAAAAGAGAAAGAACAACATTCTAACCTGAAAGAACTGTAATTGCTTTTCACGGGTCCAGAAGAATGGGTGTCTAAGGACACAAGGGGCTGAAGGCCGAACCTGGGGGTCACTGCTGATCATCCTCTCAATTAGGTTTCGTGCCACCACATTCTCTATGAGCAAACAACAAGACATAGGTCATATTTATTCAGATTCATCTCCAGGAACATACATACACACGTACACTTACATACATATAGGGGCTGATCCAGAGGGGAGTGTACACCAGCTCACGTTAGTGCATCTCGGCTTAATTTCGCACTGTGCATACTCGAGAACTAATTGCACACATTAGCGCCTGATTCGGACCGGAGCGCAATTTCGAACTGCCCTCGCAATGTACAATAAGGTCGTGCTCGAGTAAGTACACCAAATGCAGCCGAAAATATCAATGTTCGTGGCAAAGCGGCACCAACAGCCACAGGTCATATCCAACATTAACTGTAACAGCACACATGTAAGATGCCTCTTAGAATACTTATAGGCTGGGTTCGAGAGCTATGGGTAAAAGCAGGTGATCAAGGGCCCTGGTCTTATGTGAAGCAGCGGTTTAAGATCAGGGCCCTGTGAAATATTAGTAACCATGTGACAGTAATCGGGTAGAGGAACAGAGATAGGATTTGAAACAACCGCACACACAAATAGAATGTGTATTAGATCAGAGGTGCTCCCTTAGTACTTGGGAATGAACTGAGAGAGAAAGGAAAAGTAAGTACATTTAGTCAAGGGGCACTCTCTAGGCACATTGAAAGAAATAAAAATGAACTTGCATTAAATATGCTCTAAAAATATATATTAAGAAAAAGAATTTCTACACATAGTAAAATGATAAGAAAGAAAAAGGTGCTCAGAGATTAAAAGAAATCTGAATTGTTGCCTGCTCATATGCGCTCCTAATGAAAATAACTATACTGCAGATATTAAGCAGTGACTGTGTCAGTGAATAGAAATAGACATAAGTGACAAATGTTGCTGTTTAAATGGTAAACTGGCAACTAAAATTGCGTATTTCACACCGCACCACAAGCGAAAATAAAAATCTTAGGGACAGAGAAAAGCTGTTTTATAATAGAAAAAACTGAAGTAGGTTTTAGTTTTATACAATGTCCCGTAAAGAAAACCGGTATATTATGAACTGCCTATTTCACAAATAGTGTCATTATAAAAGTGTAATAATTCGACACATATAGTGATTCCCTTGTGTGGGGGGTCAGTCCAAAGTCACAGTAAGCGCTGAAATGGTGAAAATATTTGTTTAGTAAGATTTTATAGGATAATTCTATCAGTGAATATAGTAACAATATGATTATCGTGCTTACAAGTAGCGCTGCTCTAGTGTGTGCATAGTCATTGTACATGCATTGAGATATTAAAGTCATTTCAGTCACAGTTATGAAGAAAGGGCTAGCTCAGTTGGTGAAATCCCCTTGTAGAACAAATAATACTAGCGCTTATTAAACACCCGCTCAGATTATCATACCTTATCTAACTATATAATTGCTCCTTGTTACATGGGTAATTTTAGCCCGTTACCCATGCCTTGATAGATTAATAATGTACTATTGAAGCGCTATGTGGGAAGCGCGATCTTATTAGCAGCCTGCAGATCAGAATCGGCACTATCAGCTGTCACTAGCGCCTATTACTACTTAAAATAAGCGCTAGTATTATTTGTTTTACAAGGGGATTTCACCAACTAAACTAGCCCCTCTCTTCATAACCGTGACTGAAATGACTTTTATATCTCAATACATGTGCGATGTCTATGCACACTAGAGGAGCGCTACTTGTAAGCACGATAATCATATTGTTACTATATTCACAGATAGAATTAGCCTATAAAATCTTACTAAACAAATATTTTCACCATTTCAGCGCTTACTGTGACTTTGGACTGACCCCCCACACAAGGGAATCACTATATGTGTCGATTAATTACAATTTTATAATGACACTATTTGTGAAATAGGCAGTTCATAATATACCGGTTTTCTTTACAGGACATTGTATAAAACTACTTCAGTTTTTCTATTATAAAACAGCTTTTCTCTGTCCTTAAGATTTTTATTTTCGCTTGTGGTGCTGTGTGAAATACACAATTTTAGTTGCCAGTTTACCATTTAAACAGCAACATTTGTCACTTATGTCTATTTCTATTCACTGACACAGTCACTGCATAATATCTGCAGTATAGTTATTTTCATTAGGAGAGCATATGAGCAGGCAACAATTCAGATTTCTTTTCATCTCTGAGCACCTTTTTCTTTCTTATCATTTTAATATGTGTGGGAATTCTTTTTCTTAATATATATTTTTAGAGCATATTTAATACAAGTTCATTTTATATTTCTTTCAATGTGCCTAGAGTGTGCCCCTTGACTAAATGTGCTTACTTTTCCTTTCTCTCTCAGAAATATTAGTAACAAAGGACCTGATTTACAGTTAAGAAAATGCGGCTTTTTAGGTACATATATTTAAGAAAGGATAGACTGCGCAATGTCCGTAATGGTGATTCCGACCTGTCCCGTTTTTATTACTTTTTGTTTATTTCTTTTTGTTTCTGTGGCAAGCAGATTAACCCCCTGCCTTTCACGCACCTGTTTAACATATACCTATAAATTGATTGAGCGACTTCCATTCTGGTTTTATTTTGTCTGTGGGCATGTCTGGGAGCAGTTGCTGAGAGGGAGAGCTGTTTCACAGCAGCCATTTTGGAGACTTTAAGGGGTGTCTCCTAGGTAAGTTGGCTCTCAAATTTATAAACATATACAGGGACCCAACATTGGGACTCTCAATTTTAGAGTTAGGACCACCATATACAGAAAGGTCTTGACGGTGGCTTATCCCATATTTGATCAAATATGTGTAACGAACATTTCTGTGTTTTATTTTACAGATAGAACAGTAGAGTTTGTTACTGGTTTATGGCAGTGTGCTGGGGCTATTTTTTCCTTTTGTTTCTGTGGCTAGCAGATTAACCCCCTGCCTTTCACGCACCTGTTTAACATATACTTATAAATTGATTGAGCAACTTCCATTCTGTTTTTATTCCGTTTTTATTTCCTCAAGGTTCGTATTGACTTAAGAAGGAAGGGGCTTGCCAGGAAAACTTAAGAACGATGATCAGAAGATTGGGTGGAGGGAGACATTTAAATGAGAAAATCTGGGCTTAGGCAAAAATGTTTTTAGTTAGCCGCCCTACACACACAACTACAAACCTAAAAGATAAGGCAGCCCTATGGCATTCTTAAGTCGGTTAAGAAGCTGAAAACCAGGGGGCCTCGTATAAGTAAGAACCTAAATCATTCTTAAGTGTGAATACGGTCCAGAGTCACCAATCATAGTGACTGAGCGATACCTTTGGATCGCTCAGGATTTGCGCATACAGAAACCACGCGGTGTACGCCTCTAGATCGGCTGCACAACGTCCAGCTGTTCACACGTCTTACCGTATGTCTCTTCCTGGAGCTGCGGCAAGTTGTAAGACCCACTCAGGATATTTCCTTGTCTCCGCAGATTGTCGCCGAACGGGTGCTGTCCTCTTGTCAGGACATAGTAAAACACACAACCAGCTGAGAAGATGTCCACAGCCGACGTCTGAGAAGAGAAGAGAACAGCTGGTGTCTAGCACAGCCTGGTGTCATTACTAACCCATCGTTTCAGCGTTCCCCTGGTAACAGCACTCACTGGGTTTTGTGTTCTCCCATCGCGTAGAACCTCCGGGGCGATCCAGCCCTCTGTCCCAGGGATTCCGGAACGCAGGCTGAAACTGTTCCTCCCCACTCCCAGCTTCTTACAGAGGCCAAAGTCGGAGATGACCGCTCTCTGTCTGCCCTGGGCATTGGGCAGGGAGATGAGGATATTACATGGCTTCAGGTCTCTGTGTACTGCAAAGGGAAAGACACACAGCATGAGGTACAGACATAGGCAGTCTTTGGCACTAATGGTGCAAATACAACTCCCAGCATGCTGCACCAGTATAGGCATAGCGGATACCTGGCAAAGCATGATGGGATGGGTAGTTTCAGAACACCTGGCATTCCACTGCTTGGCTTTAAGCTTTTACTTAACTAAAAGGAATTTTTTTAATGCTAAGTGAAAATACAACGAAAATAAAATAGTTTAAGATTAATGTTAAATAGATCAAATGTTTCATTCATGTCTCAGTAACTAGCTCCTAGCACAGGCCTGGCCAACCTGTGGCTCTCCAGGTGTTGTGAAACTAGGAGTCCCAGCATGCTTTGTCAGGTATCAGCTAAGGCCATGCAGTCCAAGCACACTGGGACTTGTAGTTGTACAACACCAGGAAAGCCCCAGGTTTATCCAGGCTTGTCCTAACAAACTGGAAAAAAAGGAACTCACCGATGTTAAGAGAATGCAAATGAGCGAGACCAGACATGGCCTGATAAAGGAGAGTCACATGATCGAGGCCGCTGCAACGGAAGGCGGGATTCTCCACATACTGTGAGGGGGGAAGTGGGACACGTGTTTAATAGGGATTACATTATAGGACGTGCACACAGTCATTTCTAGATTACACTTTTTGACAGGAAAACAAAGGGGTATATTATACTCTCCTGAAAATGTAACAACTATTAAATATACTTTATCAGGATCACAAGTCACAATACACATCCTAAAACCAGACCCTCCAACATGACTCATTCCATTAGGTACAGAACACTCCGCTCCGGAGTCACCAACTGTCACTCACCTGGTTTTAAAGAATTATCGGATATTTAAAAAAACTTTTTAGTTCTCTTCAACAAAGGTGGTTACCATAGTAACTGACAGTTGGAAGCTCAGGTGCAGAGCATTTTGCACCTAATGGAATGGATCATGTTGGAGGGTCTGTAAAACAGTTCTACACAATCTGTGGCCTCTACAGTTTGCTTAATGCTGGGACTTGTAGTGCCACCGACTGTCTATGCCCGCCCTAACACAACAAAGATTTTTCATGTGTAAAGGGATGATTATCTACACACAGGAGGCGGCCATTTTGTGGGGTAACCAAATCGGGATTACAGCCAATGAAAACAAAGAACAGGGTGTCTTCTCATGAATATCGATGAACTAAGCCGAGTATTTGTTCGGCCCACAAAATTGTTGCCTCAAATGTGTGTAGACAAGAGGTGCCGTGTATAATGCCTATAGATTTACTATGAGCTTTATTCTAATGTGAATCTTCTCCCTGCTCCCTGATGTCTCTTCCCCCATACATCCACCTCTCTATAGCTCTCACCTCTTGTAAGGTGGCCGTGCACAGCTCCAAGGCAATGTAATAGAAGAGCCTGTCGCTCTCTGTACAGTAATAACGGATGACGTTTGGATGCTCATCAGACTCGCGCAGTAGCTGGACCTCTCGATCTGCCAGCGTGAAGCTCTCCGGGAGGATTCTCTTTACAGCCACCGAGCGACCATCAAATCTTCCCCTGTGCATCAGAAAACCCTTGTTATTTCACACAATCACACAGCAGAAAATGGTTTAATATTCCCTCTAAATCTGATCTAATACAAATGCAGGAATATCTAGGCACAGATATAAAGCTTGTCCCAGATGAAACTCTGATGCTTCCACCACTGCTTGATTGGAAGGAATTTTACATTGGTGAGCAGTAATAACACAGCACTGCACCAAAGGGGTGTGTCCTGTGAGTAGCTCCGCCCATGGGTGTGTTTAGTGCCGCCCCCAAAAAAAAAACTATTTCTCAATAATAATGGCGGCATCAGTATTTATTGATCGTTACATTGTCAGTGAATAAATACTTTCAGTATTATTGTGAAGACTGTAAATAGGAGAACCGCTGACTTCCCCATCTTTATAGAAAAGATAAAAGTAGGTGACACTGCAGCTGATTAACAAGAGACCAAAGTGTCTTCTTAATTTTTGTCTCCATTACTGAAGTCAGGATAACAGTTAGTCTTTTATTACAACTTGGCCTCCATGAAAACTTTTTTTCCATAGGCTTCAATGACATGACAATTTCTACATTTTGTCATCATACAGCAATGACTACTGGAACTGAATCAGCATCAGGGAGATGATAAACACTTCAGGGAGTCAGGGAGATTACCTGCTCTTCAGCGAGAGTTAGCAACTAGGTTTTAAACTGTAACATGGTGGTTCAGTGAGTAGCACTTGTGTCTCACAGCACTGAGGTCGAGTTTGATACCCAGACTAGGCCTTATATATGTGTGGAGTTTTTATGTTCTCCCCGTGTCTGTGTGGGTTTTTTCGCTGGGTGTTTTGGTTTCCTCCTACACTCCAAAACATGCTGGTAGGTTAATTGGCTGCTGACTAAATTAACCCTAATCTGAGTGTGTGTGAATTAATGTGTTAGGGACCTTCGTATGTAGCTCCAATAGGGACAGTGACTGATGTGAATGTCTAATGATTTCTGTAAAGCGCTGCAGCCAATTTGTGGCACTATTTAAATAAACGATAATAATAATAATATATTCTGGCTCCAAACATTGGTTATCACTTGTGTAAAATAACACATATTTGACATATATGTACGTCAGGGAACATTTCTGGGGTGATTCCTAGTGCAACTACAGCCTGAAGCTGGAAACCCTATTAAAAAGTTTCATTGCAACCAATGGAGAAAGCAAACTCACCTAAACACAAATGTCCCACCGGCTCCATGACCCAAAACATCTTTGGAGGAAAAGGAGATCTTACCCACTTCTATCTCATCCTCATTGGAAGCTGCAGGTGGAGAACAGAAGAACAAGTAGAAATACATAGATTGAAGAGAGCAAATTGTATCGGGTTTACACAAAAACATCATTCCGCCACCTAGGAATACCCAGAGAACGAAGATTCCATGTTCCATAAAGAAGCATGTAACATTCTAACACGGAACACTGAGGAGACCCATCAATACGTGATCTGAAGTATAAATCAGCACCTTGACTGAAGGATAGTGGAGCAACCAACATGGATGCAGGAGGCGCAATTAGTAAAGGGCCTGGCCAAAAGGGGGTGACCACTGTGCATGCGCTATTTAAAGTAGGGGGAGGGGCTCACACACCACCCTCTTGCTATGAGGTCCGAGTCGGTCTGCTTCTGCCCCTGCTGACGCATAATGCCTCCAGTGTTAATAATGTCACTACCACCAATTAAACTAGTAGGTTGAAGATAAAGATAAATAAAAACAAATGTAAAAAGGTTTTAAAACACTGTATTCTGTGTAATCGTTTATGTGGTCCCACAAAGCTCTTAAATCATCAACTATTTTAACTTCAAAATGGCTGCCTCCCCTAAGGGAGTCCACAGAACTTCCGCTATTGGCCAGCAGATGGCAGTCTCTCTCACCTTCGGGCTCCCCACCGTCTCTGCTCAAGCGCTTTGTACCATTGGCGTGACTGTATTCCTGCTCCACACTGCATTTCTTGCTGCTTCCTGTTCCTTGTTCTCCGTCCGGCACGGTGGCCTCACTGGGGGGAACGGAGTGGGAAGCCTCAGCTGCCATGTTCTGCTGATGTTGGAGACGCTGCAGTTTCTCTTCTAGCTGCTGTTGTAATTCCAGTTGCTGGCGACGTTGTTGTTCCTGCATCTGACGTAAAGAAGTTCGGAAGCCGTTACCATCACCCGTTAAGATTGCAGAAGTCTCAGTTACAGTAGTACAGAAATAATAGCTAGCAAAGACAGCAGTGGCATGGTGGAACATAGCTTCAGTATCCCGTAACCAGTGCTTACAGCACAGTGCAACCGAGCCCCCACAGCCTTTATCACCTCACCTTAGGGTACGTAAGACCAAAAAGCACCCAGCCTCCGAGGAGAAGTGTGATGATGCCTGTGACCAGCAGGTTGGTTATGGAGAAGTCTGGAAGAACAGCTTTGTTCTCCTCTTTATCAGTCTCTATTTTAATACGTGCATCGGTGTCACCCGGAGGAATCCCGCCTTGATTCTGCGGGGTCAGAAACTGTGGTGATAAACAAGGAGAGATCTGCATAAGTATTACTTATCTATTAATCACAGGCCCTGTCTTTAAAACTGTGTACCGTCTTGCCGTTTCCATAAAGCCACCTGAAATCAGCCAGTAACTGCATTTCAGTTCTTTATAAAACATTACGTCATTCTAAAGTTGGGCACACACTGAAGTTTTAATGACGATCCGACATCTTGTCAAATTTGTATTAATGATTCTAGCTCCAAACTGCAGCACGATGCCCCGTCCACACCGCACTAGTTTCCCAAGGATCATTAAGAAATGGTTCCCATAAACCTTTGCTGCAATAATATGCTCGCCCACAAGGTGGCGCTGTGAAGAAATAGGAATGGGAATCGCTGCAGTGAAGATCGGGTGTCAGTACTCACTGAAGTTTTCTCCAGACACCAGGACATCGCTGATCATGTAAAACTAGGAGCTCCCAAAAATCAAATCCTACGATGCCATGCAGTCTCAGGTGATTCTGCCGCATTGTGGGACAGTACACACTGGTAAGATGTCTGAGCTATCGGATGATTGTCGTATGATCTGCACCATAATCGTCAGATAACCCTCTAATGTGTACCTAGATTTACAGACCCACAAGTTCCATGATATAAACCAAAAAGCTTAAATGTATTAAAATTAAACAACTTTTTTTGAGTTACATAGACACAAAACCATAAAATAAATCCCTGATTTGAATGAAATCAGATCCAGACCTAAGTGCTTGTTACGTCTCATCGCGTTGCGTATTTTCTAGTCACTCCCCTCGATCGCACATACTTTGGTCATTTTACGCTTCCCAAACCCTACCTTAACTTTTCAAAGCGTAAGTACTGACGTACGTAATGGATTCACAGATGTAACGGCCTAACCCGGCTCTTACTGTACTCCCTCTGCCTACCAAACGTAACTACGAGGGTCGTATAGACGACGCGCCACTTTGTTCGCAATTACGCTGATGGTATGTAAGTTCAGAGTTACGTGGCATATAATCAGCCACGTGCATGCGCAGTAAATACAAATAGGCGATTTTACATCAGCGGCTACCGTGCTTAGGTCTGAATCTACCCCAATGGGCCCTAGGAGGATGCCTCACCCTACACAACAATGTTCCAGGAGTCCCACAAGGAGAAAGGTGCTAAAAAATTATTGACATAATACCTGGTTTGCTACACATGCTGACATCTACCGTACAGGATAATATAGGGAAGCTTATTACACTTCTAGGATCTGAAGTCATGTTGGTCTAAAAAACAGACCTGGCTTTACAAGTGTTATAAATGTGGCAGCATAATCTAAAGGCATAGGAATAACTAATAAGCAAATAACACACAAGGATGCGCTTCAATTAAATATATGAAGGGTGTACAAGTGTATATATTAAATGATGTTTTATATGGAGCGCCAGACCTGTTTTTTGTTCCTTGTAGTTACAACGTGGTGCACCATATACATATATATACACTTTCACACATTTCATATATTTGTATAGAAGAGCGGCCTTGTGTGTTTTTTTGTTACTGTTAGTTTACTTTGGGAGTCTGACCCTTCCCCAATATGGCTGCTGCACACTTTTCAAATGGCAGAGTGTCTTACTACAGACCTCCTGAGTGCACATATAGCAGATGGATAGGGACTCACCTACAGGAGGTGCCATGACGCTGGGCAGGTGAGATAACCCAGTATAGCTCTATTGTGACCTAAACCCTCTTTTTATGTATGTGCTGACACATAGTGTTATATAATGTGTGTATGGAGCGCCGGACCTGTCTTTTGTTCCTTATAATAACCATTAGCTGGCAGGGGCTGCTGGGATTTGTTTGCTTTTTTTCATACCACAGTGTAAGAATGTATGTAACAATATTCCTTCCAGTTAATGCTAAGCTAATGACATGAACATAAACTAAAGATTTATGGTTGCTTTTAGCAATTGTCGATTTACAGCATTTAGAAAAATCATCCAATATTGGGCAGCCGGGTTCATTGTTAATACCCCAACACACAACTCTTACATCATCAAACAGCGTCCTTGGTGTTGGGCCTCGAATTATTGACTCTGTATCCCTCCGCAGCGTCTCCGGAAATGCCCGCAGCATGGTGGTATGGACAATGTGGGGCACCTCGTGGTGACCTAGAATATTAAGTTAATGTTACACAAGAGCTGATCTAATGGTCAGTAGCATTAATAGGACTGTGCGTGTACACTGTATTAATATCCAGGCTGTTCCTGCTATCTTCAAAGACTATAGTTACTCAGACACCGTGAGATAATGCAAGAAATACTGTGCATTGCGTCTTACATTGTAATACAGGTGACCTGAAGATCAACCATAATGCCGAGAGCAGACGGATGACGACAGACAGGATGACCGCTTGTAATGTCAGTAAACGCAGTAAGAAGATCACTATTGTCCTCCATGAACTAAGACCCACATTAAAAGACTGGGAAATTTTGGAAGTGACCTAGCTGGAACTTATAAAATACGTGTGTGCCCAATGTCATCATAGACCCTTATCACGGGCGCATGGGGTGCAGCTGCTTCGGGGCCCAAATGGAGAGATGCTCCCTCTGTACTGTAAGCAAGTTATCAAAGGCTGACAGCTTATAACAGCACTCGTCACTCCGTGTATGAGTGTATGTATGTATAGCGCTGGGGCGCTCAGCACTCCTACATGGAGCGCCGAGCACTGTTATAAGCTGTCAGCCTCTGAGAGCTCCTATCAGGCAGCGGATTCTGCCCAGCTCCACCCCCAATACCACCTGGCTCCAGCCATGCAGATTCCTTGCTATGGGGCCTATGTCTGTCGCCTTCCGCCTCTGTAACTTTGGGTAAGAGACTTAAGAAGGTGCTCAATGTTCTTTGATCATGTCACAATATATCCCTGTTATAATGATTGCATAATACTATAATAACTACAGGGAAAGGTCTACAACTCCTTCCCATCACTTACCGATCAGCAGCCATTGATCTGCAGACACAACGCTCCCGTGGGGGTACTTGATATCTGTGCTCGGTGTCACTTCAAACTCTGTGGACTCCTTCAATGTGACATCTTCAGTGGTGGGTCCCTCTATCCTGGCCAGTGTTATGCCACGCGGCTTGAGGAGAACAGACATTGACAGTCATAGTTATCTACGAGACCATACCCCTAAGCTAAAAACTAGCCACACAGAGAAGAACGTAAAGCGCAGGCCTGGTCAACCCGTGTGTTGTAAAACTAAGAGCCCCATCATTATATAGCTGTATAGGCACAGCGGATACCTCACAAAGCATGCTGGGAATTGTAATTTCACAACTCGTGGACAGCCACAGATTGACCAGCCATGGTACGGAGGCTACACAATACCCAATAAACCGTGATCTCCCAATGGCCCTGTGCCCATCCTATTAGGGTCAGATCCTATTAGGTATGATAATCATGTAACGTAGCCAACTTTATACTCTAAGGGCCGTATTCAGAGATCCGTGTAAAGGTTTGCAAATATACGCACGGACGTAGCACGGTAACGCCCATGACATGGACAGGCCGACGGTGACGAGTGCCTTGGCCACCCTTATCTGTAAGTGTGTATAACAGATCCGTACGTGCGTATCTACCTACCCGCGCCCTCACATGGTCTTTTAAATGCCTCCCCCCACCCACTTTCACGGATGTTTCCCTGTACGGATTATAACCACGCCCCTCCGTACGGATCTACCCACGTGCGATTCACTAGTCCGTACCTAATGGAATTCGGTGCGTAAAATCAACGTAGACTGCGTAAATGTCATTACTACGCATGCGCAGTTAAAACGTACCTAAAAATACGCACGGAACTTCCCGCAAAAACGGTTCTCTGAATACGGTCCAAAATGTCTACTAAATTACAATCAATGGCTCCTGGCTCTCCCTCCTTCCATAACTGGGTTGGTTTGGTCAATGAGGTCATGAATCACGAAAACATTTATTCATACCAAATGCAAAACTAGACTGTTATAAAACCTGGCCCCCGTGGATAGATTTACCTCTTGTTGTCTTCCCATCTGTTCCGCAGGAACCATGTGTGTGTGTATATAAGTGTGTATATGTATGCATCTGTAAATACCTTTTATATTATTCCTCTTCTACTCTGTTTTGAGGAGAGCTAGCTGTATGCAATAATTATTGTCTGACTAACTGTTTTTCCGAGCCCAGCTTCCGTATTTGTGTTTTCATATAGGACATAGTATTTTAATGTATCTCAGATATTGTTGTATATTCTCAGACTGTTGATGACCTGATACTTTGAAACTGAATGTGCTTGGTTGGTCCAGGATGCCTCTGTGCGGTGTTCCCAGAAGGTGGATTTACTTTGTATGTTTTTTGTTGTTGAAAATGGAACTAAACAAACACCATAAAAATAATTCCAATGATCAAAGGACTGGGCTGCCATTATCACGATCATCCAAGGAGATTTAGATCATGTGATACCCTGTGTCTGTATCTGTAAGCCATTAAATGCAGCTCTGAGAGACTGTGAGCTTATCTGCGATTGTAATTAGTGGCATTAGGTGGTAATAAGGTCTTGCTTCTATCCCCTTAGCTTTCCTGCACAAGGGATTGTATCTGTACAGTAAATATTCTCACCACAACAGAGACTCCTTCATGAATCAGAGAAGTGGAGGCGTAGAATCCATTGGCGTGCTTTCCCACGTACAGAGATGGCCTGTGTCACAATATAAGATGTCAGAAGATAAAATTTCCTATGAAAATTGCCAGGTCTTCACCCGATCTATTACAGATTTATTTATTTTCCATTTGATTTTAATAGGTTAAAAAAAAAAAATCACGTTATTTCCCATTCTCACATAAACAGGCCATGTATTTCATTAGGAGTAAAAAAAAATCACTGAATTGCATTGCGACGGGCTGCACATTTACTGACCTACCAGTTTACAAATCACCATGTAGCTCTATAGTAATAAAAAAGAATAATTATATAGGAGAGCTGGGCACTATTTAAGCGCAATGGGCCGGACCCTGTCTTACAAGAGAGATGCGATCGGATCCAGGAGCAACATGTGTTCGAATCCGCAAACACATTCTGCCACTAACCCATTCCTTAGCACCAGCAGCTTCCCACAGCTAGGGGGCCTGCAAGAAAGGGGGTTGTGGAAGTCACCCCCCCCCTACACTGCAAGCAAGCAGTCAGTGTTTGATAGCTCAAACAGCGCTCGGCGCTCAGCTGCTCGCAAGGTATTTTAAACATCACTCAGCCTCAACCTCAACTGTGGAGCGCTGAGGGCTGTTTTAAGCATGGTTGCCAACTTTTGCAAATGAATATCAGGGAGATTGTGATAGCTCTATCGAGGTGCAGCACCAAAGGGGTGTGTTCTATACTACCAAAGGGGTGTGTCTTGTACTAAAGGGGTGTGTCCTGTGGATAGCTCCACCCAAGAGTGTGTCTAGAACTACCAGGAAAACTATTTCTCAGTAAAAATGACTTCAAAGTATTTATTGAGATTTTAATTATCAGTGAATAAATACTTCTTTATTAAAAAGATAAACGATAACTGCCAGGCTTTGATTACATTGTGGCCTCCATAAAAAATGGCTGCTTCCATAGGCCTCACTGCAGAGAAATAGGTGGAATGCTGGAATTGAATCAGCATCAGGGAGATTGTCAAACACTTCAGGGAGTCAGGGAGATCACCCACATTTCAGGGAGTCAACTCCAACAGTTGGCAACTATGGTTTTAAGCTGCCAAACTCTGACAGCTTCTTTTACACAGATGGGCCTGCTTAGCCCCGTCCCCAGTACTCTGCCCAAGCCAGCCCATCCACACTCAGGCCCTTGCTATGGGGCCTGAGACTAACACATTCACATTTTCGTTTCCAGTACAGATCTAAATCCAGTGGATCCGGACTTCTGTACGGTTTGTGTATTCCACGCCTTTTCCTGTGGGGGGCAGTTGCGAGCACTAGTGGCAGGGGAAATGTATTTAGATTTTACAGTGAGTGTTTGAAAAGCACCACCCTTTCTGGGCTTCTGATTCATCCACATTTAAACTGAGGGACATACAGGAAAAGTTTAGGTAGGGTCCCGGGACAGTAAGGGGAGTGGCCTCTCGTCAACCACAAGGAAGGCACTGGATCCAGCAACGGATCCAGGCTGGCTCTGTGTTCTGATCACAGAACCAGCAGAAGTCTGAATCCTTAATTGGGAAATGATGATTTGCTTTGCTGCCATTTACAATAAGCAATCATATTGTCTATTTGAGAGCTTCATCACAATTGCCCACCAATCTGAAACATAAATGATCTTCTAGATGGTTTGTACCTGGCGGCCATTCCTGCAAATCACCCTGATATAACAGGCTTGAGTGTACTCACAATAGCTGTGTCTTGGTGCTGCTCAGCTCCTGTACAGCAGGATAGTTCCACTTGATCAGACGGATGCCCTGGGAATTGAAGGTTAAATAACGGAGGGTTTCCAGGGCCACGTTGAGGTGCGGGATACGCCGTAAGCTGTCTTGGTGCCACATAAAGAGCCCGACCACAGGCGAGCCATAGTTCTGCATCCACAACACCTCTCCGCTACCCCGGTTGGCGGTAACCAGCAGGCCGTCTCCGGTGGAGGCAAAGTGGGCCATCTCTGAGCGGGAAATAAGGAGGGTTTGTGTGTATCACTAACTCCATGCCAGGTGCTACACTACTCATAAATAAAATAATGAATATACTTATATATAGCTCACATTAATGCAAAAGGCTGCAAAGACAAATGCAGCAATTCCCATAGATATATATATAGTTATTTGAAAAGAATAATGAGAACGTGTAAAGACAAACAGAAGACGAGGACAGGCGTCTGCTTACACTAATCTGTATAGTTCCAACACAGCCATTTGAGATAAGAGCAGTGATATCGTATTAGGGACAGGTAGGATCAAATAAAAGGATAAAAAAAGACCACAAAGGTTATAGGCAGCCAAATCCTGGGCACAAAGAGCAACAAGTCCCAAAACCCAAGCAAGGAAATGTGATATTAGGCCCTAATAGTCCATAATGAAGGGAGAATATGTCCCAGACATTGATTTATCCTATCTACTATGCTGGCTTGGAGATTAGACAGGTGTGGTGGTCACCTCTTCCCATGCTCTCTGTCCTATCTTCACCCCTCTAGACAGTGACAATGTCCACACACACCCTCTTTTTCATTGTGACCAGATTATAAACTGGAAAAGTAGCCAGAGGACTCCAGCCAAAGATAAACAGATAATGGAGGAGACAAGGGAAAAAGCGCAGCACTCTGCTGAAATGAAAGCCTAGGAGTTAATTGGCTAAAGCTGGGTGTACACTTGACCAATCGTCTTCAGATTCAACTCCAGACCAGACTGTTTTTACACGGTCCTACAGCCCTCGGTCAGATGTAAATTTGTGGAATGATTAAAGGTTGGGTCCAGTAATTTTTTTAAGCAGGCTTAAAATTGATATGACACGACCAGCTGATCAGGATTGGAGGTTATGAGTTGTGTGAGTGTACACAACTTATCCAATTTCAGGGGGCAAAAGGACAGTGGGAGGTCGGATTGGACGCAGATTGGATAAGTGTGTGCCCAGCTCTAGACACAAGGGTCCAGATTCACAGATAATGAAAAAATAAGTACGTGTGGATTCGCAAAAACATGCATCCAAGTGGCAAGGCCCCTCACAAGACGCTCCTCTTGTTCCTATGGATTTATGCCGACTACAGGGCTACCTTAACTCTCTGTGCGTATGTCTGTGCTTAAGTACGTGCGTACTTAGGAAACAACGCCCTTAATGCCCCATTTAAATGCCTCCCCCTAACCACTCTTCCTAGTTTCCTTCTCACAGAGGATCGGCACGCTGCATTCTTACTAATCTCCCCATTAAACTCCGCACGTAATGGATTCCTGTGCGTCACAGCTGGATCTCATACGTTACTTTGTGTTCTGGGCATGTGTAGTTTATCCGTTCCTAAAAGTATGCCCAGAGATTCAGCTTCTTCTTAAGTGTGGATCAGGTCCAAAGGCAGTAATTCAATCTTAATAATACTATTAAAATAATACTATTCGGGCTGGATCCAGACTTTAGATCCCCAAGAAAATGATCCCAAGGGATCTGCCAGCCCTGGTCGGCACAATCCGGACATACATGAATAGACATTTTCCACTCAATGGGCTGGAGCCAGACCTTGTTAAGTGCATGAACTTAGTTACTCCTGGGCTAAACCATGTTGATTTCAGGGGGAGCCAAGTTAATTGTATTCTTTGCATGCAGGGATATATCTTTGAATTGCTTACGGCACACAGATACTGACCAGCTTTACTATTACAATGTTATTTAGACGGGATAGGAAACATCACCTCTCAACTCTAATACTGTTTGCAACAGATCAAATGTGACTCCCCCTGCAATCAACATGGTTTAGCCCAGGAGTAACTAAGTTCATGCACTTAACAAGGTCTGG
>WWET01000039.1:1161813-1172673 GCA_011038615.1 Limnodynastes dumerilii | reverse complement strand
TATTTATCACCTCTCATCTCCAATACTATTATATTATTATTATTATTATTATTATTATTATTATTATATTACAGACACTGACCAGCTTTACTATCACACTGTTATTCATCACCTCTCATCTCTAATACTATTATATTATTATTATATTACACAGACACTGACCAGCGTTACTATCACACTGTTATGTAGACTTGGGATAGGAAACATCACCTCTCAACTCTAATACTGTTTTCAACAGATGAAATATGACTCCCCTGAAATCAACATGGTTTAGTCCAGGAGTAACTAAGTTCATGCACTTAACAAGGTCTGGATCCAGCCCAATGTCCTTTTGAAAGCCAGGGTCTTACTTTGGTTTCAGACTCAAGCCTGCAATACTGAACTGCTGAATGAGAGTGGTATCACCTGTACGCACGGTCAGATTATACTGAACAATGACTGCACTGTAGAAGGAATGTACAGCTCTGAGCTTGTGTCTTCCATATATCTTTGCTGTCCTATCTGGCTACAGACAGTGCTAAACGATCTACAATTCCCAAGCTCCCTGCCCTGCAGCCACACTCACTGTATTCATAGCTCTTGTCGCACTCGGCTGCGGAGTAGTCATGGAAGGTGGCGTTCCAACGCAGTTCTCGGGACTTTGTGTCGTACATCGTGATCATGTATTCTGCCGCAGGAAACAAGAAGCAGGTGTCAGATCTGAGATACAAAGCAGTTATAAGGGGCATTTACATGAAGGGACTGGCAGCCATCCTCATGTGATTCCCATATGAAAACTCTGTATCTTATACCCATTGATATTTAGTCTAATACTGACCCAGGTACAGTATATTGCTGGACAGTATATTGCTGTAATCAGTGACAGGTGAAAAACTACTTCCTGTATTGTGTGTGTGGGAAAAATCTCCCGACTGACATAACAGGACTATGCTCTAATATTATAATTATATTACAAGCCAGACAAGTACAACAATATAATACATTTGTAATAGACAGTCTCTCCTTTAATCTACAGCAGACGTATTGTATAGTCCATATATATATATATAAATCTCCTGGTACACTCACGTGTGCGTCCAATGTACAGGAGAGGGGTGGATGGACACAAGCCGTCAGAGGATTCAGTGGATAGGGTGGTCTGCTTCTCACCAGTCTTTGGATCTACAACGAACCAAGTATCCTGCTTCTTCCCTGTACAACACACAATTCCAAGTAAGTAGGGGTGACGACAGATAGCCGATTTCAACCAACATTCGGCCTCCAAGGTTATTAATACAGAAGATCAGATGGATAAGTAGATAGCGTGCGCGGTTTGCCAGAACAATAGTCTGTTTTGCAACAAACCGACAGTTGAATGGCGACAAACGAAGATTTCTCTGCCGACAAATAAGCACTTGCACCTTAGCCCTATTCCTCCCCAACCGTTTCCCGCAGCTGAAACCTAACCTTCCCCTTAAGCCCTATCCCTAACCCTCCCTTCCTGAAGCTCATTGTGAATCCCCGCAACGATGGCTGTAATTATGAAGTAATTTCGGATGACAGCCGTTGCAGAATATTCTTTTATGAATGGATGAGTAAGCGATTCACATACGCACCCATTCAATTTAGGAATCGCCGCCGCCCAGACCACCGGAGAGGTGAGTAACCCTTAGGGTTAGGCTGTGGGAGAGAGAGGGTGGGGGGGTGGACATAGGTTTAGGCTAAGTGTGTGTGTGTGTGTAGAGAGTGGGGGGGTGGACATAGGTTTAGGCTGTGTGTGTGTGTGTGGGGGGAGGGTGGACTTAGGGTTAGGGTTACGGAGTAGGTTGGGGGTAGAATACTCACTTACCTTTCGGTGCACCGTGTTCGCTGCTCCGGGGATCGATTGCTATCTAGGCACAAGATATCGTTATCCCAGCCAGTTCGGAACTGCCTAGGAGCGAACAGTCCTATGGAAATAGGGTCGTTTGCAACGGGGACCCACACTCCCTGAAGCCTAACCATAACTGCCCCCCTCTTTCAGGCCTAACCCAAGCCTGCCTCAGCCGCTGTGCCATGTTGCCAATGGGAATGGTACAAAAAGTGCTCTTGTTCCAAGCATTTTGCCAATGATATCAACCACCACTCAGCTGGCCGCTGTATCGTTGTTGAAATGGCGCCAGTAAGACCAGCAACCCGCATCCCCTGGTGTATTACTCTTTATTATTTGGACATTGCTGTTATGGAATAGAAAACATTTTTTCTGCTTTATAAGATGTAATAAATTCTGTTCCCAGTTTAAAAAATTCTAACAAAATAAATAATAAACGTTTGGGATGACCAGGAAAAGGATGGAAATTAGAAGCCTGCTCTGCTCAGGTCACATGTTGCGCCAAGATTCCGTTCTACCGCCTATATCTTATATATGCTGGAGATCAAGACATTCAGCCAACTCCAGCACAGAATCCTATACAGTATAAACACACACCATTACCTGTGTAGAGGATTCCATCAGAGCTGCGGCAGGGAGATGACTGGACCAGCTCTTGGATGGTAAATGGCAATTTCTAGATACGGAACATAAAAAAAAATAAAAATAGATGTTACTATAGCTCAGTATGGTAGCCACAGCTATGTAAACCAATAGGACTTTCTATAGAGTAATATTCATTCTGCTGTCTATGCTTCTAAAAGATGAGAACCATAGGTATACGCACACATAGAGATCAACCAATATTTCAAGCATCACACAGGTCTTCAGCTAGAGACAGTTTCATTTGAAAGCAAAAGTTTCCCTGAGACCAGGGGCCAGATTTATTAAGCTGCGGGGATGGTAAAGTGGAGATGTTGCCCATAGCAACCAATCAGACTCTATCTGGCATTTTATAGTACGTAATATTAAAGTGTGAGCTAGAATCTGGTTGCTATGGGCAACATCTCCACTTTTCCTTTCCCACAGCTTAGTAAATCTAGCCCCTAGAGTAAGACACATTAGTATACTGACAGTAAAGGCTATGGACCTGCTTCATAGTTCATTGATGGTCATTTTCTGGGAGCACTCATTCATGCGCCAGATTCTCCATATTTGAAATTCTATAGTGCGGAACTCCGTTCTGTACAATAGGTTTTCCGTGCGCGGGGTAAGCGTTCTATAAATTCTGCGTGCCTAATCCCCGCCTCTCTGGCATGCAGATTAAGGCAAGCAGCCAGATTCGCAATTCGGACAGATGCAGATGCTGAGGCCGGCTTCTGTCCAGAACTTTGCACATAAAAGGGGAGTTCACCCTCCTCTCACGCGTGGACTTACTGACCTCCCAGCATATGGAAAATGCACAGAGGTCACGATCAGGTCCAATGTCTAAAGAAATAAAGAGCCTTTAGCTCATGTACTTACCATGAGTCCCTCCTTATTCCTTCCCCCCAGGATGTACAAACTCCCATCGCTGGGGTCTGGCAGGAAAGCTGGTCTACGAGAAGAGAAACAAATCCTGGTATAAAAAATCAGGCAGTAATAAGACACCCAACTTACCAACCACAACAATAATATATAAATCCCCAAAAAATCAAGGAGCCTACTAATCACTTTCAGATAAGTACTAATGTCAAAGACTTCTAGACCAAGGCCCGTATTTATGTTATATGTCCGGTACTGTGAATACGGGCCTAAATTATAATTGACGGAGAACCCTTTTCCCATCAATGTCATAGAATATTTGAACCACAGAAAGTGATGGCAGATAAGAACCACGCGGCTCATCCAGTCTGTCCAGTTTATCCCTCATCAATATATTTATCCCAAACATGTTTAAACTGTTCTACTGTGTTAGCCTCAACCACCTCAGATGACAGGTTATTCCACTTATCTATCACCCTTTCAGTGAAGTTGTTTTACGCACCTTTCCTCTGAACCCATAACCCTCCAGTATACATGCAGTTTATTTGTCATAGATCGCGGCAGTATAAATGTGCGCACACATACTTAAGGCACCTAATAATGGGGGCGGGGCGGGGGAGAGGACCAGATGAGTAGGAGCGGATATACGCGTATCCGCACCTACAGATCTCACACTTAAGAGTGAATCCGGTCCTTTGGGTCTGGCATGTAACGTGGACAGGACAAAATGTCGACAGCTGAGTATTTTATTAGTATTTATTTGTAACGTCTGTAAACCTAATGACGGCTTGTAAAGAATTCAGCAATGTAACACTATATACAGTGTGTGCTCTCAGACGGCTGGACTTACTCAGACACATAGAGCGGCACTTGAATAACGGGATCTGTAAGAGAAGAAGAGCGACATTGCATTACTTTCCTGAGCGATTAGAACCACCCCATCACATTACCCATAACCAGGGGCTGCAGTATATTGCAAGGGGACGGGATGCCAATCTGATGGGGAAGGGGCATTCACGCCACACATCAGACGCATATGCAGTGTGGTCACTGGCAGCCGACCGCTCTGAGCGTTGTATAAATAGCGCTTCCCTTGTTACATAAGCACGATCCAGAGGTCAGCGTCCTCCAGCTCACATAGTCTCAATTTAGCACTGAGCATGCTCAGAAAACCAAGAGCACACAGGTACACCCCATTCAGACCCTAGCGCAACTGGAACTTGCGTTCTGAAGGTCGTATCGTGGGAAGGAAAGGGTGTATCCAAGCAAGTGCATCCGATCCAGATCTGACAGATGGAAAGAAGCCTCATTTATGTCAAAATATTTACACCGGCGCCAGGTCACGTCTACGTGCAGGGAGCGGACACTCCACCATCTATTTCTGACCCGTGCGTTACAATTTCACGCTTTAAACTATCATAACTGAGCAACGTCTGGAAATTAGATGATCAGTATAGAGATTATTCCGTATTCGGAACAACGGACGTATTGCACATATGTCCGGTGTTTACCGCAATTTGATACTGCGCATGCTTAGTCATTTTTTAATGTAATCTACGTATCTTTTCGTTACGTAGATTGCGTATAGGCGGTCTGCTCAATTCTTAGAACGTACGTAAGACGACAACTGCGTAACTGTGAAACCAGACCTTAGACTCTACACTAGCTGGCTGGGACCCCGTTACATAGAGACACATGCAGCTCATTGTAGCCTCACACTCCAATGATCAGGATATTCTTACCATCTCTTAAGGTCCACAGCACGTCTCCAGTCTTCTTACTGACTGCATGAAGCTTCCCGTCCAGCGTGGATACAAACAGCAGAGATTCTGGCAGAGACACGGCCGCCCCTCCATTACACTACAGCACAATAGTGACATAGGAATTAGACACACAAACTACTACATACTATTTATGAACATGTTTTTATATAGCACCAACACATTACCATTTTATCAATAACTATAAAACAAGACTGGGCAGTAACACACAGACTGGGCAGGTGAGAGGCCCCTGCTCGCAAGCTTATACTCTACGGACCGGAGTCACACCTAAGAAAGCAGAGGCTTCTTAGGTGGGTAAGGGTCCGATTTTGGCCACTGGGCATGCGGAATCATTGTGACTACGCCATCTATGAAGCCCTTAGGCACGTAGATGAATTACTTTCAGTCTTTAAAGACCGCATGTAGCTTTATTTAGGTGAAAGGAGGCGTGGCACGGCTGGCTCCGGGGATAATTAGGTAAAGTGGGTGGGGGGGGGATGTAAATTAGGCTGGGAGGGAAGGCTGGGGATTGTCCTTAAGAGGGAAAACACGCACAGCGACTTAAGGTTACGTATGGCACTCGTGTCATTAGATACCTAAAAACTGGTGCGGGGTGGGACGGGGGAGGGGGCCGTCGGTGCGGATGCATGTGTATCCACACCTACAGATCACAAACGCAAGTGTGAATCCGGTCCTACAAGATTAAATAAGTCCTAACAGGGTTATATTTGTAACTAGCTCACAGAGGTCTCTTATATATGGTTTTTGTTTTTTTTAGGAAACTGATAAATATAACAAACGTTACAGAGTAAAATATTCCAGTCAGAAATGACAACAAAATCAATATAAAAGTGAAGACATGTTGCATTATCTTGACATAAGGGGGTCAATCCACAGGTGATCAGGAAAGAATACTGGCGATTATGTCCCTTTGTTACATCCACTGAAACTAATCCATTTCTAAACCCTGACTCCCTTTGAGAACCTCTACCTGGAACCTCCTAGCTGCACAAGGGCCTGGGAGAGGGCTCTAGGTAAAACCATTGAGGGTAACTCAGATATTTTCCACTCTAGTCAGCTCTGTGAGTATTGCAGTGGTGGTGAAGACCATATACAAGCTTCTTTACCCTGACGTTCTCCATAGGATGTTCCTGACATACCCCAATCAATGATGCTGATACAATCAGGAACCAGGCGATCCTCTACACATATGGTGGAACGGCCCCCGGATTAGACCCTACTGGGACTCTATCTACTCGCTGACATCTAAAAGAGTTGGGGAAGAGACACTGACTGGTCCCTTGTTTTGGCTGTTTAATCTCTCAGATTGCTCTATTTCCCCTCAGCAATGCCGCCAAAGCTCTCCCCATTATATTGGAAATCCCTTTGACCTCCAGCTTTTTAAGAGTGGCTTACAGAAATTGTCTTTTTTTTTTGGCTTGTATAATTCTCTAGGTAAAACCATTGAGGGTAACTCAGATATTTTCCACTCTAGTCAGCTCTGTGAGTATTGCAGTGGTGGTGAAGACCATATACAAGCTTCTTTACCCTGACATTCTCCATAGGATGTTCCTGACATCCCCCAATCAATGATGCTGATACAATCAGGAACCAGGCGATCCTCTATACATATGGTGGAACGGTCCCCGGATTAGACCCTACTGGGACTCTATCTACTCGCTGACATCTAAAATAGTTGGGGAAGAGACACTGATTGGTCCCTTGTTTTGGCTGTTTAATCTCCCAGATTGCTCTATTTCCCCCTCAGCAATGCTGCCAAAGCTCTCCCCATTATATTGGAAATCCCTTTGACCTCCTGCTTTTTAAGAGTGGCTTACAGAAATTGTCTTTTTTTTTTTTTTGGCTTGTATAAGTCCCCTAATGTTTGTAATTGAAGATCAGACCCATTATTTTTAAATCTTCCTTACACCCAGCCCATCTGATCCTTTCCGGACCCCTGCCCCATCCCCCTCCCCCTCTATACCTAACCTATATCATCGCCCACCCCATATATTGTTATCTGCAAACAGTGGTGCTGGTTTAACCATATGGGCTGATGCTTCCAATACGGTTTACAGATGTTGTACTTCTTCAAAAATGATTCACAAAGTTATGGACCCGCTGCTGGGGAATTGTGTAGGTATGAAATTATTTTTATAGTTATTAATAAAACATTATAATTTTTTTCATTTTTTGGCTAAAATAATACTAGGATGTCTTTCACAATGCAGCTGAAGCACGCGCACCAATCATAGCCACCATTTTTCAGTATACAACACAGTGTGCTACCCAGCTCATGTGCAATGTATATGGTCATGTAGTGGGATTGAGCTTGGCTGCTTTGTGACTGTACACTATATGCAGACCCTCCAACATGACCCATTCCATTAGGTACAAAATACTCTGCTCCTCAGTTTCCAACTGTCCGTTACTATGGTAACCACCTTTGTTGAGACAAAGTTTTTTTTAAATATCAGTTAAGTCATTTCACCAGGTGAGTGACAGTTGGAAGATCAGGTGCAGAGTATATTGTACCTAATGGAATGGGGTCTGTATGTGGAGTACCTGCATAGACACCTGGAACCATCATTACCATCATGTTTTGTGCTCAGATGTACAGGACTCTCTGCACCAGCCACAGGAAGTGCTAAAAGGCCTCATTACAATATCATGCTATGGAAAGGGTCATAATCCAAGGGTTTTCTACCTGTCACTAATCCTGCATTATACCAGGAGGCAAGTGGAAAATCCTGTTTGTGCAGGGTGGTGTACTAACATACTTCCATATATCTAATACAGGGTTGTTGACTCTCCCGTAAGATCCGGGAGACTCACAAAATCCGGCCAGTTTTCCCTGTACCCCGGGAGAGCCGACAAATCTCCCCATTTGGGTTGCATGCAAACCACAAGCTCAAGTCCCGCCCCCTGCCTAGCAACACTGCTTTTCCTAGTGTTGCTAGGGACTGTGAAGGACTGGATGACGCAATTTGAGTCATGAAATCCCGCTCCCCAGCCCTAGAAATAACATTCATTGATGGTCAGTGGGAGGGGCTTAGAGACCTGATTTGCATAAATCACGTCATCAAGGCCAGGTTTTATATTTTGTTTTGTCCATTAACTTTCACCATGAGGTGGGGATGGAGTGAGTTACATGATTATCATTCCTCCTATTAATCAAAGTATAGGAATTATACAAAACAGGAGAAATAATTAAATAGGTGATATTCCCAGAACACTTCATTCCACCTGTATGGTACCCAGCGCCTTTTCTCTCCAACACACCCCTTTTTTGCTTGATTTACTTACCTGTAGAGGTTATAGACCCTCCAGGTGTGGGAGAAAGGAAGCAGGTCCTTAGCGCTACTGCCTCCACTAAACCCTTTTACTTCACCCTACCTGCCTGTCTATCTTTATTTATTCAGTGCTTCTCATTCTTCATACACAACTGTACGGAGTCTGTTATTTTGTGCAGACGGAATGTTGAACTGTCAAATAGTCATATGACAAATGATCATCAAACAGACAGAAAAGAAGAAGAATATCTATCACTATGGTGACATATAGACAGAGGAAGTAGATGACTCGAGCTCTATTGTAAGGCGGTTGTATATATTGCATGGCCTCGAGCTCTGGACATCCATTGGTCGGTACAGACTTTCTATTCCTAATTGAGAATTCCGCCTTTACTGCACACAGTGATGCTAACCACTGTCAGACTACAGCCGGCCTTACACCTGAGCAATTATTAGCCCGATCATCCCAATATTGGGAGTCTGGGCCAATAATCGCTGTAGTGAGTGGTCACGATGAATTTTCCAAACACCCAATAATCGTACCCGAAATGGTCGAGTAGGATTATTTGATTTTTATGGCGCGTGTGAAGTGTAATTCTTGAGCTGCCTATATGGTGCAGTGTATAGGCATTTCAGATAATCGCCAAATCTGTCGCACAGGAAAACAGAACAAAGGGTGAAAATTGCGCGACTTTGCATCACCTTGCTGGACTCTACCCTCCTCCTCAGGGCTGCCCTTTGTGTCAATGGGCCAGATACAGAGCTATGACCGCTAGCGTACTTACGCTTGGCGGAGTCGTAAAAACGCAGTATTGCACGTTCTGCGATAAAATTGCTGGAAAATCATCTGTTTTTTTTTGTTTTTTTTTTATTTCCAAATGATAATCTCACAGTCCACAAGTAACGTATGGAGCAAGAACTAACTCCTAACCGGATAACACTCCGACAACCAAACCAGCTCCTATTCAGCCATTAGACCGCCGTCTACTGCCACTCATTCATCTATGGTCCCCTAAGCCAAGTGTTGCGCTGTGTATTTATCCGTCACTTGAATTAGAAACTTTGAATGTTGTTATCAATGGATTTCAATTGATTATTGTATGAATACTGTTATTCACATAATCTGTATTGCCTTGTGGCATAAGGTTGTAGGAATGTGACAATCCAATTATTAATGTTTTATGATTTTTTTATTAATTATAAATAAATGTATCTACTTTCCAAGCACTCCTGTAGGAATTTATCTTACTTTAGTAGCAGCTTTGATGATTTAATTGATAGGTAGCGACTGTTAATTGCTATTTTTTTTAGCGTGATTGTTTTGTTGCCTACCCAGAGTTAATAGCAGCCTCATAATTGTGTGCTTTGGGTCTAGATGACTGCCCTGACCCTTGTTCTGAGTTCTATCACAAGGAATCCAACACGCTAAACCAGGCCTAACCAAACTGTGGATCTCCAGGTGTTGTGAAACTACCATTCCCAGCATGCTTGGCCAGCCAACAAGATATGCTTATACAGGGAAAGCACGCTGGGACTCGTAGTTTCACAACACATGGAGAGACATAGATTAGCCAGGCCTGCTCTGAACAGACAGTTACCCCTGTGCATCCTATCTCTGTGTCCACCCACATGGTTCTTATGAAGAAGAATTATGGAATGAGAGCACACACCTAGTTTCCAGCAAGTCTCAGATTGCCCTTTCCCAATATTTCAGCATGATTTGCTCCCTGTGGCAGGACAATGGCCGATTTAAATTTCATAGGATGGTGCAATACCTTTGTGCTCTCTCTCTGTAGAGTATCACCTTTAAATACCAAGTCATGTTTTTCACACCCCGTTATTACTACTGTAACACAAGTCTGTCTACCATAATAACAGGAGCACTGGAAAAGGTGTCTGCTTACCTCAAAGCTATTTTACAAAATAAAATGTAGAAATGTAGAATCACATGTAACATCTCAGGTATTCAATGTGTCCGTATTTTTAAATAAGACTATTGTCTAGAGTCTTTTTCCTGCCAAGGTACAAAATTCACTAATAATAAAAGGTCACAGACAAATGAAATATTTATTTTTGGACCAGCTTGAGTCACTTCTCACAAATTATATGGTGAAGATAAACACTGCCAACGAAGGCTTTCCTCATTGTTGTTCCAGGAGATCAAATTCTACTGTACCTTCAAGGTTGACTACAAAAACTCTGGTCAATGGACCTGATAAACTAGTTTCACTGAAGGCTCTTCTCTTCATAGAGACACCCAAGGCTACTGGTAGGTATCTACGATGAATCGTTGAATTCATGAATCGTTAAAGACAAATGTTGGTGGAAAGGTTTCCCCGAGAGTCAAACCTTGGCCTTGCGATGAACATATTTTAATTTTCTAAAAAAAAATGTTCTAATAGTGTATTAGAGTGATTAAGATATATAAACTTTTATTTAATAATTTAAAATT
>WWET01000039.1:1148257-1161395 GCA_011038615.1 Limnodynastes dumerilii | reverse complement strand
TAAATGATATATATATATTTTATATATATATTTTTTTTTAAGGCAGCATACATTTTGATGTACAGATTATACAGCATGTTCTCACACACCTGTCTAACGCACTATTTGTACAAAGGGTGGATTAATCCAGACACTTGGAGCAACAGAATCATAAAGCAGTCACATGATACAGGATGGCAGACATTACACTAAACACACATGATGACATAATAAGCCCCCTGCTGCTCCTGCACACACCTGTGACCCAGCTATTATTCCCACCAGGAGGAAAACGAATGACAGTGTCCAGAAAATTCCATCATCACAGAGACAGTTCAATGATTACATTTAGTAACCACCCTGTATGCAGTATGTATAATGGAATTTTAAATGATATTATTAAGTGAATATTTGCCATAAAAGACATTTAAGACTTTATTGATATTCATTTACTGGAAGCAAAATACTTTATCAAACCACATTTCAAGTAGGGGGTACATGCAGGCTACTAAACAAGTCACCTGAAGATTAAAGAGCCCTGTTTTATACTTCTTATAAAAGAATTCACTTTCTATGGTTACATCCTTGTGCACAATTACCATAGCCCACAGTACGGAAAGATCTTGGCGCACACAATAAACCGGTTAGGGATCATGAGCAAATATTGACTTAGGCAGGAGTGTTTCAATGTAAGAAACAGGATATAGTTTGTATTACAACGCCTGTCACAAATTAGCTATGTGTACTAACAGAATACACTATAAACAGAAACTACAAGCTAAATATTCCATGAAAACAGGATATTTGTGTAAAAAAAAACCTTTCCTCCATATGTTGAGAAGCAATTTTACAAAATGAAAAAAAAAATAAAAAAAAAATCTTGTAGACTGCAATTGCACAAGGAAAAACCTATCTCTATAATAGAAAGATGTGTAGCCTTAGGGGGTAACAGAACTCTGTAAAACAATGGTTTCAGCAACTACAAGTACCAAGGAGATGGGCTGTGCATAGTCATGTATCAAGATTGAGTCTCAATATAATGACCCAACTACACGTTATTTATAAGTAACTTTATCATTTCTGTGATATGTTACTTTATTTGATGCCTGTAGTAAGGAAACACATAATATTAGTACTGGAAACACAGTGCTAATAAAAGATTCGATGATTGGAGTTTGCAGGAAAGTAAATTTAAAAAAAGTTTACAAAGTTTTAGAAAAAAAAAACTTTTACTGTTTTTAGTCTATTACTAGCTCACACTATTATAAAGCAGCGACAGAGGGCAACTTCCCTTGTGAAATAATATATATTTGCCTTTGTATTGTTGGCAGATAAAATTGGAACAAAATTAGACACTTCCCCAAGTAAGCAAACAGGAAGAAGCAATAGACTGGTGTTTAATAAAAATAAATATTAGCCATAGGACATCACAAGCAGACAACTTTTATTCTTTTTT
The DNA here is from genome assembly GCA_011038615.1 of Limnodynastes dumerilii. Classification (NCBI taxonomy): domain Eukaryota; kingdom Metazoa; phylum Chordata; class Amphibia; order Anura; family Limnodynastidae; genus Limnodynastes; species Limnodynastes dumerilii. Next base: position 1,159,960 of record WWET01000039.1, on the reverse strand, counting down.
TTTCATACTTTACAGGGATTTTTGCTATGTTTTGTGTATAAAGGAGGTGAATGGGCCCTTGCTGTCTTTCAGAATAGTACAGATCATCACACTAGCTTATACGTCTCCACAGTCTATGATGGTGCTATAGGTATTGGTGACTAAATAAACACTTCTTGGGGACAGTAAACAGAATAAAGTCTTGCTGCCTGTGGAAAAATAACTTTAGTGTAAGGGACAGGCAGCCTGTCTGTCCATTGCAGCAGTAGCACTAGAAGTCCCAGCATGTCCTGAGCAGGTGCCAAGCACTTACCTGCAGCACCTGGATGAGGCACAGGGCGACGGTGAGGCACAGGGCGAGGGGCATGTTGCTGGGGTCCTGACAGCAGCACACTGGGGGGTCTCTGGGGGTCTTCTCATCCTCCTCGGGTTCCTGGGGCAGCGGGTGAGTCAGGGGCGATTCATGCTGTGAGTGACAGTGCTTGGTGTACGGTGAGGGGGGGAGGGCAGCGGGTCCGGCGGACGGTTTCCGGGTGTCAGGCGGATCTCGCACAATAACACTTCTCCACCTGTCTGAGTCCAGAGGTTTCCCCCCCGTGACGTCACTCTCCGTCCCGACCAATCGACGAGCGCCGCCCAGGGGAGGGGCGTGTCCGGGTCACACCAGGAAATGGGGCTGAGTTGTTGTTGGTGGACACGTGGAAGCGATGAAAGTGACAGAGGACTAATAACATTATTATTATTACCACAGAGTGTACACAGAAGATTGATACCATTATTACCACAGAGGAATAATACTATCACTACTACCCCAGACTATACACAGAGGACTAATATTATTACTACTCCAGAGAATACACAGAGGAGTAATACCACTACTACCCCAGTATATACACAGAATAATAGCATTACCCCAGAGTATGCACAGAGGACTGATACCATTATTACCACAGAGCAATAACACTATCACTACTACCCCAGACTATACACAGAGGACTAATATTATTACTACTACACCAGAGAATACACAGAGGAGTAATACCACTACTATGCCAGTATATACACAGAATAATAGCATTACCCAAGAGTATACACAGAGGACTAATATTATTACTACTACACCAGAGAATACACAGAGGAGTAATACCACTACTACGCCAGTATATACACAGAATAATAGCATTACCCAAGAGTATACACAGAGGACTAATATTATTACTACTACACCAGAGAATACACAGAGGAATAATACCCACTACTACCCCAGTATATACACAGAATAATAGCATTACCCCAGAGTATACACAGAGGACTGATGCCATTATTACTACCCCCGACTATACACAGAGGACTAATATTATTACTACTACACCAGAGTATACAGAGGACTTTTACCACTACTACTACACCAGAGTATACACAGATTAATATCATTACCCCCCCCCCCAAGTATACACAGAGGAATAATACCACTACTATTACCCCAGTGTATACACAGATGAATAATGCCACTACAACTATTACTACACCAGAGTATACACAGAGGACTTATACCTATACTACTACCACCCGAGTATACACAGAATAATAACATTACCCTCCAAGTATACACATAGGGCTAATACCATTACTACTACCCCCAGTGTATACACAGATGAATAATGCCACTACAACTATTACTACCCCAGAGAATATACAGAGGAATAATACCATTATTACTACCCCATATTATACACAGAGGAATAATATTATTACTACCCCAGAGTATACACTGAGGAATAATACCATTACTACTATCACCCCAGAGTGTACACAGAGGACTGACGTTATTACTACTCCCAGCATATACACAGAGGACTGATACCATTATTACTACCCCAGCATATACACAGAGGACTGATACCATTACTACTACGGAATAATATCATTACCCCAGAGTGTGCACAGAGGACTAATACTATTATTATCACAGAGTGTACACAGAAGGCTGACACCATTACTACCCCAGTCACAGTGTATATACGGAGGACTAATATCATTACCATTACCCCAGAGGACTGACACCGTTAATACAACCCTGGAGTATACACAAAGGACAAATACTGTTATTACTGTGACAGAGTATAGAAAGAGGAATTATTACCACAGAATTTACAGAGGAATAATATAATTACCATTACGTCAGAGGACTCATACCATATTTACTACTCCACAGAGGACTAATAACATTACTATCCCAGAGTATACACAGAGGACTAATATCATTACCCCAGAGGACTATCATTAACCCAGAGTGTACACAGAGGACTAATATCATTACCCCCAGAGTTTACACAGAGGACTAATATCACCCCCCCAGAGTCTACACAGAGGACTAATATCATTACCCCCAGAGTGTACACAGAGGACTAATATCATTACCCCCAGAGTGTACACAGAGGACTAATATCATTACCCCCAGAGTCTACACAGAGGACTAATATCATTACCCCCAGAGTATACACAGAGGACTAATATCATTATCCCAGAGTGTACACAGGGGACTAATATCATTATCCCAGCGTGTACACAGAGGACTAATATCATTACCCCCAGAGTATACACAGAGGACTAATATCATTATCCCAGAGTGTACACAGGGGACTAATATCATTATCCCAGCGTGTACACAGAGGACTAATATCATTACCCCCAGAGTATACACAGAGGACTAATATCATTATCCCAGAGTGTACACAGGGGACTAATATCATTATCCCAGCGTGTACACAGAGGACTAATATCATTACCCCCAGAGTATACACAGAGGACTAATATCATTATCCCAGAGTGTACACAGGGGACTAATATCATTATCCCAGCGTGTACACAGAGGACTAATATCATTACCCCCAGAGTATACACAGAGGACTAATATCATTATCCCAGAGTGTACACAGGGGACTAATATCATTATCCCAGCGTGTACACAGAGGACTAATATCATTACCCCCAGAGTATACACAGAGGACTAATATCATTATCCCAGAGTGTACACAGGGGACTAATATCATTATCCCAGCGTGTACACAGAGGACTAATATCATTACCCCCAGAGTATACACAGAGGACTAATATCATTATCCCAGAGTGTACACAGGGGACTAATATCATTATCCCAGCGTGTACACAGAGGACTAATATCATTACCCCCAGAGTATACACAGAGGACTAATATCATTATCCCAGAGTGTACACAGGGGACTAATATCATTATCCCAGCGTGTACACAGAGGACTAATATCATTACCCCCAGAGTATACACAGAGGACTAATATCATTATCCCAGAGTGTACACAGGGGACTAATATCATTATCCCAGCGTGTACACAGAGGACTAATATCATTACCCCCAGAGTATACACAGAGGACTAATATCATTATCCCAGAGTGTACACAGGGGACTAATATCATTATCCCAGCGTGTACACAGAGGACTAATATCATTACCCCCAGAGTATACACAGAGGACTAAATATATATATATATATATCACATTTCATTTTACTGTGAATCTAAATACAGCAGAAATAATACACATATGTACATTATTGTACTTATTTACTGCTGTCAGTGACAACCTAAACCTGAAGAAGCTGATCACCTTATCAGCACAAATGACCTGGTTACCGGGGATCTTTCTGAGTAACAGAAGGAATGTAACAGGATCCAGGTAATCACATCTTGGTCAGGACCATTTTGGGTGGTTTAAAGAACTGTTCTGACATGAACAAATAAACATTCATTGAGCAGAACTGGAAAGAACAATACCTTCATTTTGAACACTCAATGACCTTGTCGATGTAAAACTCGTGTGGCCTTAGTACCCACACTTTGTGCATGTAATGGTATTATGTTAAGCTAGGTTCACACAGCTCCATAACAAGAGCAATGGGGTAGATCTAGACCTATGTCCTAATTACGTTTGTTAACGTAGCGTATTTACTCTATCGTAAGTACTAGGCACTCCCATCGGACGGACATACTTTTCCTGATTTATGTCTACCAAACCCTACCTTAACTTTACCAAGCGTAGCCGCGCACGTACGTAGCGTCATGACGGATGTAACTGCCTCACCTGGCCCATACGGTTCGATTTAAATGCCTCCTTCCGCCTCCAAAGCGTAGTGGGAATGTAAATACCGCTAGCGAATTTAAGAAACGCTCCTTCGTACATAGTTACGAGAGTGTTACGGCCGACCTGCCGGGCGCATGCGCAGTAAATACTAATGGACGATTTTACGTCAGCGGCTAGCGTAAAATCGTTAGCGTGCGTAGGCCTGAATCTGGCACAATGTAACTGTCCTTTCAGTGTAGACAATAACCAATGAATTTCCATTTCATTGCACTTACTGCCATTCATTACATAAAAAATATGAACATTTGTCACTGTGGAAAATCTTACATACATCTTTGGAAACATTACATAAACCTTTTTGTATTTTGTATAACATGCCCCAAATAAGTATAAACAGTCAACATCATTTGTAAAACTTTTCATATTTTTTTATAGAATTACCACAATAGAAAGGGTATACAAAAAGATTTCACAAAACATCTCCAAGAGTTAAAAATATGAATTAAAATCCATCGGAAGGTATCTCATTTAAGACATTTTAAAATATAAATATATTACAGATCCTGAAACAGCAGTGCAATCATTAATCAGGCTTAGAATAAACCAAAATAGGTTGTCATCAACGAATAGCAGTCTCTAATCTGAGATCATGTGATCAGAACTCCTTACAATAAGGTATTTTAGGCAACCAGCTACAGAGTAACAATGAGTAACAAATCCTCAATCCAGTGTTCAATGGGTCCAGGTCCCCAGCAAGTAAAATAAAGTGTGTAAACTACACAATAGGTTAAATACAAGTAGGAGGAAAACAAAACAACCCCTTTATATGCAATGTATTGAATAATGGTATAATGATTCTATGTTCTCTTGCCCTCTAATTTGGAACACGGATCAGATGGACTCAAAGCTTATTAGCTAGAAAACTAAGCCTGCCATACAGATGCAATGGGAACCTTACAGGTACTCATAATGCATATGAACTCCATTGGGGTCAGGACCCACAGTTTGCATAGATGGGTGGTGCACGTTTTTAATTTAGATTTGTCATCTGGGTATGTTAATCCATTTTTTGTTTCTTGACCCTATAAGGGGGTGGTTCTCTATTAAATAAATTGTACATCTGATAACTGGAGGAGCTCCACAGGTTGCATCTCTCTGCTGAAGCTCCTAGTTGCCAATAACCTAGTGCAGGTAAGGTAAACCTATGGCTCTCCAGGTGTTCTGAAACTACAAATCCCAGCATGCTCCAGCAGCCTAGACATAGTGGATACCTGACAGAGCATGCTGGGAATTTAGAGCCACGGGTCTGTCTGATGGTATGTGGAGTGGCAAGATGGCAGAGGACATAGGATCGGATCCAGACCTCTGCATTTGCTACACATGGTGAACGGGGGGGATGGGGAAGTATGTAAATCACACTGAAGAGCTTGGTGAAGCCCTTACCCATGTTCCTATATTATGCATGAGTCCCATTTTACGTGGAGCCTTTTGCTAAAACGAATGTGCGAGCACCGCATTCCCAGGATGGGCGGGACAGGAAGTGCGCAGATAGTACAGTAAAGATGTGCTTAGTGTCCTTTGCACTATGCAGACTTCTGCGCCAGCCCCATTGTACGCAGTACGTTTTAAAGGTAAGTGGAATTACTTGCAAGCAAGGAGAGTGGCTTCCCATTGCCTGCTCAGAGGCCTGGATCCAATCCATAGTGTAGAGCCATGAAGTCTTATATGTGTGGTCAGGAAATGAATATGGTTGAGGAGTACCCTTTAGTCATATGTACATTTGGCATTGGAATCAGCGATAGACACTGCCCCCTAGTGGTAAGTACTGGAATTCATTTAGAAAAAAAAAAAAGTATATATTACGTATAGAAAGTAAAGGGGGATAAATTCAGCAGCAGGCCCTCAAGGTAACATAACTGGACTTTTAGGGATGTATTACATTGTGGCTTGAAAAGAGGGAAGTAGTTATAAAGTTTAAGATGTCTCATAGGAATGGCTTAATACACCAGCTGACTACAATACCGCTGGCCAATTAACGTCTACATGGAGAATTGCATACCCACCTCAGTTTGGCCTCTAGTGATTCATTTATTATAAGTACTGTACTTATACAAAGAGGTTTAGTTACCTTGACATCATCTGTATTTCTCCCTTACAGCCCTAAACAGTGTCATCAGCTGCCATATTGTGATATTTAAATCAGGAAGAACAATAGGCTGTGGACTTTAATCGTCACATTGAAACAAAGGAATATGTCCCATAACTTCTAGGAGTATGTTTACTATAATATCTGATAATCTATGCCTTATACAAATACTTCTGAATTATATCAAAATTTAGGAATTAGTAACTGGTTTTACACAGCTTCCAAGAAACATGGAAATGTATATAAATATAATAGGCAGCAGGGGGAATGCAACTTTCATTATATTATTATTAAATCTCATCTGTCCTATAGGAGTGTGGGGGAGAAGCCCCTCTGGCAGTCAGCCATTGGTAATGACCATGTCCTTCATGTAGTCATGTGGGGTCAGAAACCTGTGGTTGCCCCTGATCTCTCTCAGTCCTGTTTCTCCTGCTTCTGCTTCCAGGGGTAGATCACCTCCCCAACAAACAGCTTCTTACACAGGGAGCCCCAGGAGTCTTTGGGGTAACACGTGCTGGATGGCAGTCTGTAGGTTGTGAGCACTTGTCCATATGGTAATGGGTTAATCTGCAGGGGAACAGAAAAGTATGTCACACACAAAGGATATCGGCCCAGATCCAGACCCCCGTAGAGTCCATAGGTACACGCACGTAGGGTGGAGAGTACGCCCCCTGCACTCCCCGCTGACGGTAGTATATCGGGACACTGTACGGCCGCAGTCCTAGTCGTAACGGGGCTTCTCCACCGCCTAATTTACATGGCTTTCCCTGCCTGTATGGTGAGGATACAACCATTGTAAATTAAGGGTCTGCCCCTTGTGTGTACTTACTTTGTTACGTACGACAGTAAGAATGCAGAACATCTGGTGCACACATTCCAGATGTTCCAAGACTTGTCGTACCTAAGTGTGGATCTGGGCCATCATGTTTGTACAATCTCTGCATTTGCTTTTCCACAATTCAACTTCTCAGAGGTTCTTGCAAAACTATGCCGATCAATCGGAACTCAATGCACCCCATCCAGCAGATAGGCTGCACTTGCCTCCTGCCAATGTCTGCATCTTGGCAGAAGGCCCGTGCAGCATGTAATTACTTGACTGTGGCAACGCTGGGCAGTAGTGTGTGGTGTCTCCACCTCCTGGCCAAAGTTTCCTTAGCTGGCTGACCCCATAATTACCAGCAAGCATAGCGTTACTATAGTAACGGAAGCCCTGTATCTCTTGCAGAATGCTGAGCTTTCATGACCTTATTACTGCTGTACTTTCTGATAATTGGTGTAGTCAGATAGATGGGGAAACCCCGGCCAGGAGAAGGAGGTGCAGGCCCAATAATCAGACTTGCCGACACACTACTCAATACCAGGAGCTTGCTTGGAGAGTCAAACATTACAATTTTTGGACCCTAGCTTACCTGGGCTGATTATTGTGCCCTCAAACTAAAGCAATAATTGTTCTGACCACCCGAGTATTGGAGGATCGGACCAATCATCAATCTAATGTAAGGCCAGCTCTAGTCAGATTTCAGTGGTGTTCCCTCTTCATATGTCCTGTCCATAAGTCTAATACAGGGAAACGTTCTGAGAGTACCCCCAAGCCACTGCCCCTCAGCTAATACCCTGAAGTGGCTTGTGTGTTCAAGAATGGACCCTCAGCTGCAGCGGCCCTTACTTGTACTGCTTAGCAAATCAGCTGTCAGGGACATAAAAGCTGATCAGGTGAAGTGAAGGATGCCACTTTATCAGCTCACCAGCGGCTCCTGCATACTACTGTACTATGCAGAAGCCACGACTCAGCTGATGCTCTGTGCCTCTGAAGCAGTATAAGTAACAGTAACCAAAGGTAAGGATGGCTGGTGGAAAGGGTGAAGGGCCAAAGCTTAGCCTAGAGTGTCCAGAGACCCAGCACCAGCCCTTGGTACTCCTAAATAATAGAAATTAGAAGCACTGGTCTATAACATATTGGTTTTGTAATGGGGAATACAGTAACATAAGGAACCTGTGAAAGCTGTTATACTGTACCTGCATCAGCAGTCTAAGAGGTGTTCCGGCTTTCTGCTCCAGTATCCGGAATCTCACACCCGCTGAAACAAGAGGTAATTTAACTTGCATTAAAGGTTAATGCATGGATTTCATATATTATTATTATATAAAGCCCTTGATCCGGCATCAGAGCTTGAATTAATGGTGTTATTTTACAGTATGGGGGGGAAATACCGGCACGACTCACCTGCCAATCGGTAGGAGCGGCAGAGACGCAGCAGCAGGGCGTAGAAAGGGAGCGAGCTCAGCAGATTTATAGTCATTTGGATGACGCCTTGCACCATGACCACCAGCAGGCGGAGCTGTTACAAAGCAGATACAGAATGTATAATATGGGTCGCTGCATAGAGAAGACCCTCTATGATCCCTTATGTCCCCTCTATGATACTCTACGATCCCTTATGTCCCTCTATGATCCCTTATTTCCCCCTATGATCCCTTATGTCCCCCTATCATCCCTTATGTCCCTCTATGATCCCTTATGTCTCTCTATGATCCCTTATTTCCCTCTATGATCCCTTATGTCCCCCTATGATCCCATTATTAAATATTTCTCTTGTATAGCAATACAAGGGATTTCATGCACATTACATGAGACCCAGGAGCTGGAATAATAACATAAGCACAGACTGAACAGAGTGCATGATGGGTAAGGCATTTTGCACTGTACTCTGTCTCTAATATAGGGCTCTATTTATATAGGACTTTGTTGAATGAAGCTGATCCAGGCTGACTTCTCGTGGCAGTGAGCCTGGCAGCTTCATTCATTTCATTTACTAAAACTTACCTAACCTACGAGGTTCCGCGATGGTGCCCATTGCAAGAGACTTCATTCTGTGCGCATGCACAGACTACCATGCAGGACTTTGAAAATGTCAGAGTCCCAATGTGAAAACCACTGAGCATGCGCAGCGTCTTCTTATCGAGACTCTGAAATCTTCAGATTTGGACTTGTCTCCCGCAGAGGTAAGTTTTGCTTTTTATCTTTTTTTTTTTTACAATTATTATTTCTTTTTTTTTAAGTTTAAATGTAATTGAAAAAAACAACACACCTTTTTATTTAACTTTTTTAACTTTCCACCCATAGGTTTATTTCAGCGGTCTTCCCAATATATGCCCCCCTTTTCCTCCCCCTTATAACAGCTATTAGTGGGAGCAGAAGAGGGGTATATGGGGAGATCGCTTGAATACTTACCCCTAACGCCAGCCTGAGCTGGCGCTAGTTTTATGCCAGGCTTTGTAAATCTAACAAACCGCCGGCCCGCTCTGAAAAGAACGAGCCGCCGAGGTGATGCGTTATGTACATGTATCGCCATGGAAACTGTAGTTTTCCATGGCGATGCATGGTTTATAAATATTAAAAGCTTAATTTTCCTGCGATAATACCCGTTTTCACATGAAAGTGGGCATTATTGCAGAAAAATGATCTTTATAAATAGATCCCATAGGCTCTTCGTGATCACAGAGGCTGCACTGGCAGGAATATTAAGTGAGGGCATTAATGGCTGCCTTCCCTATGTTTAAGCACCAGGTACATCACAACCAACATTTTACCGCTGAGCCTTCCCTTCCTAACTATGTCAGTGGCATCCGTACAGTACATATTTGCAGTTAGGCTCAGAGTCATAACCGTTGCTGCCAGCTCTGGATACAGATCTCTAAGCAATCAGGCTTAACTGATGCAATATGTACAAACCCTATTGGGCCTGATCCAGACCTACGCTCGCAGGCGATCTAACGCTGATCGTAATCGTTGCCATAAAAAGCGCACTGCACATGTGCATAGTGACAACTTTCGGTCGTACCAGAGACCTTTTCGTAGCGGCGATTCTGGCGTCCGTATCGTTTGCGTATTTTCCAACGACGGGGCGTGTTTATAGTACGAAGTTAGCACGGACCCTGGAGTCAAGGAATGTAGGCGGGGGGAGCCATTTAAATTGTACAGTATGGGCGTGCTTAGCCCGGTACGAACAGCGCGTCGCTACGAAAATACATCCGAACACATGGAAAAGTTAGGGTAGGGTTCGGCGGGGGCGTAATGAAAGGAAGGTCAGGGGAGTGTCGTGGGAGTGAAAGTTTTTACGCTGCAACGGTAATACGCTCCGCTCTTATTCGTAGGTCTGGATCATGCCCTATGTTCCAATCCATTATTCCTTTGTTCTAGATGCGAATGCCTTTATGCAGTGTACATACCATACAAAGCGATGCATTTGGGGGGGTACTGAACATTACGTACCAAGGTGAAGACCAGATAGTAAAGGGCTGTAGTTGGCAGTAGAAAGAGCAGGATGGTTAACAGCAGAGTCCCAAGAAAGAGCTGTGACAGAAATATGAAGTTGTTATCGTTATCAATGCAACCCGCTCCATGTAACACACATATCTCCTACATCCACTATGGGGGACACAGCGAGCAGGGGATTAGGCAGAGGGCACAGGAGCTGGTCACTAAGGTCTGGACTCACAGTTACGTCGTTTTCGTCTTACGTACGTTGTTTTAAGAATTGGGCTACTACGTATGTGTAGTAGCTCAATTCTTAAAGCAACGTACGTAAGATGAAAACGACGTAACTGTGAATCTAGGCCTAAATAGTTAACTTCTTATAGGGGACTCAGCTCTTACTGTCTTTAGCCGCTCCACCCTCAGTTTCATTTTAGTCCTCAAGGAGTTGTTGCCGGTCCCCACTCGTAGGATGTCCGAGGGGCAGTAGGCGCCATTTTCCAAATATTACCTATATTCTGTACAGCACTGCGCAATAGTGCTGCTATACGTAACCATGACTATTAATAAATAATCAACTAATAATAGTAATAATAAAAAGCAGGCCGTTTTTCACCCAGTCACATGCCCTCCCGTCTGCTGCAAAAGCAGTAACGCTTTACATCTTGTACTTGCTCAGCCCTGTTTCTCACCATCCTATAAAGCTTTCTATGATTGGTGCCATCTGCAGCTCCTCCCACTCCTCTGTCTGCAAAGTGCACGCAACACGGAATATGGCCGGCGTACCTGATCCAAGTCGTAAGAGCACGAGTCCACCCTCTGTCGTAGAACGTTCCACTTCTTACCCCGAAACAGACGCCAAAGGGATGAGAGCCCGTGCATCTTCAAGCAGTATAACCTGAGATACAGACAAAACAAATCAATCGTTCAAATGATGGATGATGATGTCCAAGTCCTGATTGGTGTAAGTTATACTGTTATCCTGGATACAGATGGCAGAGGGAGCTGCTATATTCCCATTGTGGTCATGAAGCTAAGGAAAATGGATAACAACGGCTCTGATCCAGATCTCTGTGCGGAGAACCTTACCCTGACGTCTCCTCATAGATCTAAGTCCATCATAATGCAGATCCATGCAGCACTGCTAATCGCCGCCCCTGAAGCCCCATTTGCATGTCTAGCCCCTCCTGTCTGGCTTAGGCGTGC
>WWET01000039.1:1121311-1133160 GCA_011038615.1 Limnodynastes dumerilii | reverse complement strand
TCACTCACTGTGTCCTAGGCTGCAGCATCTGATTGGATCATTTTGATCCAATCAGGTGCTGCAGGGGGGAGAGGCAGTATCAGCCATATCCCCTGCAGCTGATACCGCCTCTCCCCACCCCTTACCCCGCCGCTGACATCCACCACCACCGCAATCAGTAAAACCTATGAGTGTTATTAGGGAATTCTTATGCTTTTGATGGTAGCATCTATAAAAAAAAATTGGGGTTTGTACTACTTTACAATTGGATTGATTGACTTATTCTATTTAATTGGCTTGTATTTATTATTATTACCCTGCAGATTAACATCTTTTATTTAATTATGCACTAGCATTTTTATCACTAAAGAGAAAAAAACAAACCTATGAAATGTATCTTTAAATTTTATTGTGTTCACACTATTGTGGTTGCACACGACACTTAGATACACATCACATTTTAGCACGGTGCTATTTAGAGGACTGTTTAAAAAAAAAATAGGTTACATTTGATATGGGCATAATTTATCTATTCGTTACCTGCTACAATATTGGTATGGATATAGTTATTTATATTAGTCAATTACACATGCATCCCTATATATACCTCATTCAGGTATTTATACGTGTTATTTATCAGGTTAGTGGGCGGAGTGGATATTTAGAAGTGGTGGTATGAAAATTTCGGGATAATAGCAGTGAATGGTGATTTGTAGCTTTTCAATTAAACCAGTGGAAGAAGTGATCGCATGACTTACCTCCGAATTCCACCTCACTTTCAGCCCTGTATCAGGTTATAGTATCTCAGGTATAATATCTGTCACATACCTGATATTTATTGTTTGATTATATTTATTACTTTACACCTATCGTTTAGCTGTCTGTATTCTACTTATGTAACGGCACTCGTTCTGATTATATATACAGTGTTCTTTATACTTTCCACTTCACGTAATTATTTCAGGTTTAACATAATGATCACTGGCTTAATTATGTATCTGTCATTACATGCATTTATTGTTGAAGGTTAAGAGAATATTGTATATGAGTGTATATTATGTTTGTTTTGCACAATTAGATTTTAATCGGGTGGAATATAATTGTATCATCTACACAATTTTTCTGTCGGTATCTATAATGTTCTGATATTCCTACTGGCCAGTAACCTTGTCAATCTAAGGAGATTATAATGGGTGACTCCTGCTATTAATTGAACATACATTGATTGGCCGCTTTAAGGGATGGTTCTGAACATGTTCCTACTATTGGTCTAAAATATCCTTTAACTATACTCACCTGATAGACAACAGGTGGATTTCTTGAGAAAGCTCGCCTTTGGGACGATACGCACATAGGTGTTTCCTTGTGGGTAACATTAAAACCTTTAAAAATTTAATATAGGGGGCACCAGCTGTGAACTTAGACATAACTCATTATTGTCTTTTTTCTATGAATTTTAGAAAATCATTAACAACAAAATATTGTAGTGTATATCTCAAATCCCGCTCCTGTTATTTAAATTGGATAAATACCCTCAATCTAGACAGGAAAAAGGTGCTCCTACAAGCATATAGATTAGAAAAATGCTTGTTTCCAATGGGTGCTCAGGCGAATTTGGAATAAGTTTCCCAAGTGAATTGTTAAAACTTAACATTTATTGTTTATTATAAAAAGCGAAATAAGGATAAAAGATAGAAAAGTAGGAAGATATTAAAATCTTTTACACCCAGGAACACACTTTTTTTTCTATGAAGGCTGACACTTTTGAACATAGATTAAATGGTCATAGATTGGAGATTAAAAACTTTCAACATTTTTTATAACATAACAGCTAGATTCCTGGTACACTTCTGCTTTTGAGAATTAATTACTTTGCTCTTTGAGTATTTATAGGCTCATACATTACCACACTATGTGATGCTAAGTATGTTATTATAGAGCCGTTATTTGCTTCTAAAGGTGTATACATTCTATATGTTCTAAGTTCTTTGATTTTGGTGGCCCCTATTACTATAGATGGTTAAGTTATAATTAATGGTCTCCTCACAACAATTTTAATGTCAGCACCATGTTTTGTGTATCAATAAATAAAATTCTTCTTCTTTTTTTAAATATTGCATTGGCATCATATTCCTCTCCTGAATTACCCACTTTCATTATTTATTTTACTATTTACTTAAGATCTTTTTCTTGATAGTGCAGCATTTAGGGGGGGGTTAGTAGCAACAAGGAGTTGGAAAAAAAAATGGTGGCCATTTATTATTTTAATATACTTCTACGCTTTTAGCCCCACATAATATTTATGATCTATCTCTGTATAATGAGATTGATTGATACAAGGTAGGATATTGACTGAGTATGTCTTTGATTCCCTAACGTAATATTGCCCCTGCCATCAATGGCTGACCGGCCTAAGGACTCTGACAGACAGCTCCCAGGACCCAAATATGCGTCATGGCGGCAGTGGGTTTCTTTCAAGAATATTAGGCGCTGTCGAGGTAAGCCTGTTATAATAGTCATGCTTAAATTGTGGTTATGGTTGGAGTACCGGGCAAGAAGGTCAAAAAGCATCAATGTCAGCAGGGTTAGCAGGAATTTCCTATTTTTCTAGAATTCTCGGCTCCACCATTTCCGCTGCCCGGGAGTGGGGGGTGTCGTCACATGGTGCAAAGTATGTCACTGGGGCATTGGAAGTCGCAGGCTTATAAGCAATATATTACATTGAGTTAATGTGTGGTAGTGTAGCTAACTTTTTCTTTGCAGTAACAGGGTGAATATTTTGACAGATGGTTATAATAAATTGTAGAGTTGCTAACTTTTTCCTTGCAGCATTAAGGTGAGTTCTCAGGGACAAAATTTAGTATTTTGTGGGTGGAAAAAAGGTCAGACAGGGCGATCTAGACTAACCATCACCTGCCTTTATGGAGGTGGGGGAATTTTCTCCTTTTTCCCCTCTATCCAGGGTGGCCTATTGGCTCGGCCTTCCTTGGGGTTTGGAGTTGTTCGCCCTCGTTGGAATTGCTCTGATTCTCAGTTGTCTATCTACCCCCTTTTCTGTTCTCCTTTTCCTTCTTGGGGATTGTGTTACTTTAGTTACGTAATAGAAATTCTTAGGCTAAGTAAGTATTAGTACTGTTCTGCTATGTCTTTTACAGGAGGGTGTGTGCAAGGCCAGGGGGCTATAGTTGTAGGTCACTCTTATGTTTTTTGGGCAGGTTTACATGTTCAGCAGAATTGTGCACCAATCAGTCTCCGGGTTGGAACATAGAGTAGACAGGTTTACGGAATATGTAGTGGCACATCTTTAATGAGTTGTGTATTAATTAATCAGTTGTTGAGTGTGTTAGCAGGGGGCTTTAGGTGGCGGGCTAGGTACTGGAGGGTACCTTGCTGTGGCGGTAGCGGTGGAGTAGTCAGCAAAATCTTAAAGGCGCTAGGCTAAGGCCAAGGTATGGTAAATGATAGAAACACCCCTTTGAGACGAAGCAGGAAGCTATGCCGG
Organism: Limnodynastes dumerilii; assembly: GCA_011038615.1. Classification (NCBI taxonomy): domain Eukaryota; kingdom Metazoa; phylum Chordata; class Amphibia; order Anura; family Limnodynastidae; genus Limnodynastes; species Limnodynastes dumerilii. The sequence continues at coordinate 1,129,679 of WWET01000039.1, read as the reverse complement.
CTGGCTGGTTCCTGGTGGCCTCCCCGGGTCTTCCTGGGGTGTGCAATATGACAGGGGTTGTGCTCTTGTGTTGACCATTACCTCCGGAGCACTGAGAGCAGGGGGTTCCTGTCCTCCATTATGATTTACCCTTAGCTGACTCCCACCGGCTATCAGTGCCACCTTTTGAGTCTAAAATTCATATTCATCTATCAATCAATAAATATATGCCCCCTTTAAAAGCCATATTGTTGTCCGTGTGATTATTTCTTGTATGCATGACGTGAATGCCATAGTCAGCCGTTGGTAGTTTAATGGCACTTTCCACCTGTTATGCCGCCTAAACACCAGAAAAGCAAAACTGAGAAAGCGCAGGTCTCAGCTAACATGGCGGACACTTCTAATCCTGCTTCCCCTACTGTGCCTGATCCCACTGGAGAAACAACTGCAGAAGATTTACCAAATTAAATGACTTGGAGAATCAATCCAGGCGTAATAATTTAAGATTGGTGGGACTCCCAGAATCTCTTAAAGTTAATGGAATTCGTCTCATCCACCCTGCCATCAGTACTGCAAATTCAAGATGAATGCGCCTCCCTTGTTATAGATCCTGCTCATCGCCTTGGTTCAATACGTGAAAATTCCCAAAACCGGCTGCGCCCAGTCATCTTCCGGTGCTTAAACTACGTCCATAAGGAAGCTTTATGGATGGCGTCTAAGAAAGTGGATACACTGACATGGGAAGATAACCGCCTAAGGTTGTTCCAGGATTACTTGGCTGAAGTCACCAAATCTCGCAAAGAATTCTCCAAAATCAGCACTCAACTAGTTCAAAAGCAACGTAAATTCGCACAGCTTTATCCAGCGAGACTACGTATATTCTCCGGGAAATCGTTTAAAGATTTTATGACCCCGGATGACGCTGCTGCTTACTTGCTGGAAGAGCTCTCTGGCACTGAAAATACCCCAAGTTTTTCTTCTCCAGGCACACCCCCGGAAACGTCCAGAAGCCTGCATCCCTCAGGAGATGAAAATCTTTTATCTACTAGTACAGCGTATCTCTGATGGTTAACATGTGATAGTTACAGGATCTTACACAAGTTGGCAGTGTATACTCTTCAAACTGTTCCTATGGGACTACAAAATGAATATTTATCAGTCGTAGAACATGAGAACTTGCGACATGACTTTTTTTCTCTGGTATAGTTCCAAAATTTAATTGATTATTGTTTTCTTTATTTCTGACTGGATACCTTTTATAGATTGTGAGTAAGTAAAAAAAAAAAAAGTTCCCAAAGATATTCAGGGACTAAGGTCAAGTTATACTTCTAAATATGCGATGCTCATTTTCCACTTCTCCTACATGTATGTTTTCAGAATATATGGAGATCCTAAATGTTAGGTGTACTTCATGCTGTTTATATGCTGCTGTACTGCTGTACCATGATTCTTCATGGTTAACTTAGATTTTTATTCCGGAAGTTCTAAGATGCTTTATTGCGTCACAGCCCTCTGCTTTAGTGGTTGGATTACTAAAATCCTTTCTAATCCGTCCCGTTATTCCCTCTTATGATTTGCATTTATACAATTACGCTGCCTCTTTTGACGGATGTCGCTGCGTACCAACGCTATCAACGTGCCTATCGGCTATGTAGATAGCGTAAATTACCTACTACGCATGTGCAGTAGGTAATTACGGACACATACGCACTTAAGAAGCTGCAGAGGAAGGTTACACCTGGGTAAAACCATGTTGATTGCACTGACCAGCTTTATTATCACACTGGAAAGGATTCAGTGCTTTCAGTGCGCGCGGGAGTCTGAAATTACAGGGGGAGTGCACACCCCTTGTCACTCCCCTCTGTCGTGCGGGCTTTATGGCTAGCGCTGCCATAAGCCTGCCTTAAATGCGACGGGCGGATCAGCGGTTCGTACGACCGCTGATCCGCTACAGTGTGGGAGCCCCCACACTATATGGGATATTAGTACCTGGAGCATCACTGTGTGGCATAATATGTACTGTTGGCACTTCTAATTATTTCCTATAGAAAATATACCAATGGTAACAATACATACATTTTATTGATTCATATTGTAAATTCGAAGCACATGGCCCTCTCTCCATACCTGCAGTAGTTCTCGCTGACCATCCCATATACGGAGACCTCTTCACACAGCTCCATGGCCAGAATCATAGTGAACCATCCGGTGCTCAAAAACGTGGCCGACGGCCCTACAGGCGACTGTTTGGGAGCATGTCTGGGAGCAGCAGCTGAGAGAGAGGGTGTTGTTCCACAGCAGCTATTCTGGAGACTTTATATATATATATGTCACCTGCTAAGATCTTACCTTAGGTGCGTTTATTTGCGATCTTTTCGCAATCGCATCTCTGAATCAGCCCCAATGCCTCAATCCTATAATGTTAACAAAGGGATTGTCAGAGAAGTTACTGTATATCACGGGGAGCAAAAACAAAGCTCTTGCGAAATGTCATTCATATCACAGATGTGCGCTCGTGAATAAATAATGCATATAAAAATGGCTGTAGTGGCTGCATTAATTTGCTGGTATGGGTTGTCAACTAGAATAAAACTATTAAAACTCGATATCCGCATACCTCCCAAGTATCCCGATTCCAGCGGGACAGTCCCGCTTTTGGGGGACTGTCCCGCTGTCCCGTCCGCCTCACAACTTGTCCCGAGAGATCACACTCTTGGGACAAGTTTTTTTATTTTTTTACAGGGACCAAACCAGTTAGTAGCACTAAACCTGTTACCTTGAATAGCAGTGACCAAACTTTTGCGGTCACTGCCATTCAAGAAACAGATTGGGTTCTAAAGGGCTCCCATAGTATTACCACTACCGCATCACATGAGCGCAGATCAGACGGGGAGAGGGAGCGCCAGAGAGAGGAAGCGCCGCGGAGGAAGGGAGAAGACGTCAAAGGTAAGTAACAGTAGACAATAGAGGCTGGACAATATGAGGGGGAGACATGGAGGCTGGACATTATAAGGGGCAAAGAATGGAGGCTAGACATTATAAGTGGCAGACATGGAGGCTGGACATCATAAGTGGCAAACAATGGAGGCTGGACATTACTAGGGGCACACATTGGAGGCTGGACATTACTAGGGGCACACATTGGAGGCTGGATATTAAAAGGGGCACACATTGGAGGCTGGACATTAAAAGGGGCACATATTGGTGGCTGGACATTACAAGGGGCACATATTGGTGGCTGGACATTACAAGGGGCAGACAATGGAGGCTGGACATTATAGGTGGCAAACAATGGAGGCTGGACATTATAGGTGGCAAACAATGGAGGCTGGACATTAAAAAGGGCAGACAATGGAGGCCGGACATTAAAAAGGGCAGACAATGGAGGCTGGAAATTTACAAGGGGCACACATGGAGGCTGGACATTACACGGGGCACACATGGAGACCGGACATTACAAGGGCACACATGGAGGCTGGGCATTACAAGGAGCACTCATTGAGGCTGGGCATTACAAGGGCCACACATGGAGGATGGACATTACTAGGGCACACATTGGAGGCTGGACATTACTAGGGGCACACATTGGAGGCTGGATATTAAAAGGGGCACACATGGAGGCTGGACATTAAAAGGGGCACATATTGGAGGCTGGACATTACAAGGGGCACATATTGGTGGCTGGACATTACAAGGGGCAGACAATGAGGCTGGACATAATAATAAGGAGCAGACATGGAGGCTGGACAATTAAACGGGGGAGACATATGGATGCTGGACATAATAATAATAATAATAATAAGGGTCAGGTATGGAGGTAGGACAAATAAAGAGGTGGATATGGAGGCTGGACATATGAATCCTGGACAAATAATAAGGGGCTGACATACGGATGGCAGGTCTAATAATAAGGGGCAGATATATGGATGGTTGTTAAATAAAAGGGGCAGCCTCTACCAGGCTGCAAAATTGTGTCCCTCTTTTGAATTCTCAAATGTTGGGAGGTATGCTGCCTATCAATACTGCAATTCCTAGCGTTGCTAGGGATTGGGCCGGACTTGATGATGTAATTTACGTCATCAAGCCCCACCCCATCCCGAAGTAACACTATAAATAGTAGCGTTGATAGAAAGGAGGTGGGGCTTCAGGACACGAATGGCATAAATCAGCACGGATTCTCACACAGCTCCTATCGGTTCAACATTTGAGCTTAATGGTGGTATCAGCACAAACCATCTTCTACCACATTCTGACATACCCCACCAAAATATAAATACCTATACATTTTGCACATATTCAGATTTCCATAAATAACCTTCACAGTACAGTGTAAATAAAAGTAGGTATTCCCTATAGCACCATATTAACTCAATTATAATTGTTATTGAAATTATTTTACATTTAAACGAGATATAGATTTAGAATTGCACCCCTGCATAGTCATAACAAGTATGATGCTAAAAAAAAATTGCTATATATTATGTACGTCCTGGCAGCTGCCAAAGCTTAATCCTAAACCTTTTCCCTTGACTGATAAATATGACACTATTATTATGTACCGGTTATTTCCATTAACCGGCCATTGTAAACAAATAATCTCAGACTGGCATGTAAACACCCTACAGATGCAAGCTGCCTGCCAATACCTAATATGGCAAAATAGTTGCATACGGTGTTCCACATAGACCAAAATTGTTTGAACGGCGTGACGCGATATTCCGGCAACTTCACATATTGGTGGATTCCTGTGTCAGTCACATAATGAAGGATTATGATTGGTTGAACGTGTACAGCGTTGCAGAGTTGTCTGGGCTCGGTGAGTATGGTCTGTGTTTATATTAGTAGTGCAGCCTCATTATATGGATTTATACTACAGGGCTCATCAGGTGCTCGTGCATTGGATTGTGGAGGTTACAGTCCAGGGCTGGTTCTGATATACTACTAGTACAAGAGGATATCTGTCTATAGTGGTCCCAGCAAGGCATATATACCATTTGTGTCAGTTTAAAATCTCTGCTATAGAGCAGATCACTGACTTTCTATTTTTGCAAAATGTGTTCCTTTGCTGTGATGGAGTATTTATTTCACATAAGTGTTTTATATTATACTGGTATTATTACAGGATTAGGTTGACAGTTATAGCACAAAATAGGGTCACACTTTAATGTACTTTTGGGCATATAATATACAGGACATGCATGAAGTTGTGCTGCAGTGTAAAGCAGTAAAGGCTGGAAGCAAGGAAATGTGTGTTTACACCAAACCAAGTATGGAGGTCTTGTTGGGTAGGCAGAGAGGGGAAATGTTGACTAAAGCTAGGTACACATGATACAATCATTGGGAGATCTGACCGACTGATATGCAAAAAAAACGCACGCAACCAACGATATGACGTAATAGCTTGGTGTACTTATGTAAATAAGCATCTCAGCTTGTATAAAGAAAAGAAAACAAAGCTCTGGTTTCAAATAGAGCAGGAAACTTTTTTTTTTTTAGATTGTTTATATACTTATACTTTTTTTTTCTTTTAATAAGCAGCTAATGTTTATAGACAATGTTTGTCAACGTTGGCTGCTTCTGTCAGTCCAGCCCATTATGCAAAAGCTATTTACTTTCTTAGTGTGTGTGGGTAGCAGATTTTTTTTTTTGCAATTATTTAAAGCAGATAATTGTACTACAGCAGGCCTGGCCAACCTGTGACTCTCCAGGTGTTGTGAAACTACAAGTCCCAGCATGCTTTGATTGTACAAAAGTAGCAGATAGCCCATAGAAACCAATCTGACATTTTCTAATATGTATTAGGAAAGTGAGAGCTAGAATCTGATTGGTAGCTATGAGCAACATCTCCACCTTTCCTTTCCCGCATCTTAGTAAATCTGGTCTCTAGTGTTACTAAGGATTATACAGGACGTTATTGACGTCATCAAGCCTCGCCTCATCCCTTGTAATACTAAAAATAGTAGCCTTACTGGACAGGATTCAGGACGGGGAATGTATAAATCGCATCATCAAGCCCCCATACCGACACCATTCTTCACCATGAGATCTCCCAGAGGGGAAAAAATTGCTACTATGGTGGCTCAGTGAGTAACACCTGTGCCTCACAGCACTGAGGTCATGAGTTTGATTCCCAGCCTAGGCCTTATCTGTGTGGAGTTTGTATGTTCTCTCCGTGTCTGCGTGGGTTTCCTCAGGTGCTCCGATTACTTCCCACACTCCAAAAACATTCTGGTAGGTTAATTGGCTCCTGAATAAATTAGCCCTATGTGTGGGGCAGGGAATGATGTGAGCATTAAATATTCTCTGTATATAAAAACCTGTAAGTAAGTAAGTAAATAAATAATAGTGCTTGGGGTTTTCCAATAGACTCTGTATAAATCTCTCCACTAGGTGGCACTGCTGATTTTCAGAATTCTATTTATGGACATTTTATTTTTATCTCAAGTTGCCTATTTACACCATTGTTCCAGAGGTGTCGCATGCATTTTAGCTAATGAACACTGATTGCTGTATGTCCTCTTTAAAATGTCAACCTCTGGGCTGACCACATTTATAAATAAATAAAAAAACGATCCCTTCACCATCTTTGCAGCACTTGTCAATCCGTGGCGTGTCCCATCTGTATTTGTGTGGCAGCTTTTGTTAGATATTACAGAAGGACCATATTTATAGAAATCTCCTGAATTGCATGACCGTTCTAAAGATAACATGACCTCAATCTGATAATGACATATTTGCCTGCTGCGAATGATTTGTGAAGCTTAGTTATGTTGATGGGAGATAATGTTAAGGCAGAGTATACTGACCTTATGTAGTAAATTCTAATATTAACAATAAACAATATAATGATTTTGTCGGCAGCAGTTTGGCCTCTAACTGCATGTTTAGCATTAAATAGATACAGACACAATTGTTTGACGAGCTTTCTGCCAATAATTCTTTCTGTGAGTTTGAATTGTTTATAAATTATTATTATTGCATCTATCAAATATATAAATAGACTAATGAGTAGCTCTTCATCCAGCCATTGCTTTTGTCTTGCAAAATTTTGCCTGGGGAGGGGGGCACCTGTTATATAAGTGAATAGAAAGGCCATAGTTTATCCTGAGCCTCTTCTGAGGAGGATGGAGGCAGCCATTTTGTTGGCTTATCCAACATTCATATAAATATACATAAAAAGTAATTGAAAACTTGTGACCTCACAGACTCTTTAGCACCAGGTCCTAATGAATGATTAGGCTACATTTTCATGGCTATTGTAAAGGCAATTTGTTAAGCAAATCATTAAGTTTCCTTCAGCATCTATTGGTTCATCCCAGAAAATGGCTGCCTCCACAAGAGTGTAAGATTATCGGTTTTCTCACTTATCTTAAAGAAATATCTGTGCATTACACCTCCCGCCCCCCGCTGTGCCATCCTAATAGGATCAGTACAGTCTTGGTCGAATCATTTATGTAAACCTCCATACCCTCCAACATGACCCATTCCATTAGGTACAAAATACTCTGCTCCTCAGTTTCCAACTGTTACTATGGTAACCACCTTTGTTGAAGAGACAGTTTTTCTTTTAAATATCAGTTAATTCATTTAAATTAGGTGAGTGACAGTTGGAATCTCAGGAGCGGATTCAATTGTACCTAATGGAATGGGTCATGTTGGAGGGTCTGCAATTATTGGCTTTGTTGACGTATTTATTATTGGCTGTTAGACCTGAAATTTGCTTAGTATTTGCAACTTAACAAAATACACAATTGCCATTGCTTTATTTGCTGCCTACTACTCCTAAATAGTAGTTATAAATAAAGTTTGCTCTAAATTCAATTAAATGAAAATAGGATATATATATATATATATATATATATATATATCTATATCTATATCCTTTCTATGTTTCGTTTGAAATCTTCATAGAGAATTGCGGGTGGTTTACAAATAAACAGCATATGCAGTGTGGGATTGTGGGAATTTTTTCAACCAACCAATAAACGTAGGCCGAGCTCTGTGCAATTTGTAATGGCGTGCATACACTTTTATTAGAGGACTGGGTGACGCTGCCAGCATACTAGACTCAGTCGCAGGATCTCTCCACTGCTGTGTGACATCTGCTTTATGTCCTGTTAGATAATAGTGCCTATGTCCTTGCATGTCACACGTGCCCATAGTACTGAGGGGAGCGAGTCACTGCTTCCTGGCATGTATCTGACACCTTCCAGCTGCTAGACATCAGCACGTTGCTCCCAGTCCTTCCTGTTGTGCACTATGGCACTCAGAGTTTGCAGCTGATCCCCTGGCAACACACTGGTTAAAGTCTCCCCTAATACTGGCTGTGTGTAAGGGCTTGGCAGAGCACTCTTTATTTGGCTAGGAGGGAGCCCCCTTCCATCCCCAT
>WWET01000039.1:1101354-1121286 GCA_011038615.1 Limnodynastes dumerilii | reverse complement strand
GCTGAATATTTCATCCCATCTGAGGAGGAATTAATGGAAGGAGACCGCTCTGCTCTTCATCCATTAAAAGCAGCCCTGGGAGGCATCGCCTGGGTCTGTCTCATGTGCCCGCTGAGTGCCAGAGGCAGGGAACCACCCTGGGGGTGAGTGGAGAGAGTAAAGAGCACCTCAGCTACCCCCTTGGGTAGGCAGAAAGGGGAGACCAAGCCAAGCTGGTAAACCTCAGTTTATACACTGTGTGAGGTTATTTATACCTTGTTTTTTGCATTATTTATGTGCATTATCTACAGATAAGCATGGATTACTAATGCCTGTATGCTCTATGCCTTTATTCTGTATTTTCCCCATTCTTTATATCTTAGATCGTGTCACCATGCTGCATACACATAGAAAATGTTCTATGTCTGAGAGGCTGATTCGTACAATCTCCTCTATACGATCTCTGCCCGGAGACACCGTGGAGTCTCTTATCCGCAAGGTGAGTAGAGCGGTCATTACAGCTGATGCACTATTGCTGTAACCCATAGCAACCTGTCATATACTTTATTTTAGAAGCTGCCAAGGTCCTGTTGTACCTGATACTGTAGCAGTATTTTATGTTTTGTTTATGTTTTTTATTTTTTGTGTGTGTGACACTTGTGGTAAATGCTTTTATGAGATACTTAGGCCAGACCTGTTTTCTGTCCACAGGGAGCCGATGTAAACAGCCCTCATGATACGCTGATGCCGCTACACAGCGCATGCATGGTGTGTGACGCAGACTGCGTGGAGCTGCTGTTGGAGAACGGAGCCAATGTCAGTACAGCGTCTCCCCCTATGTCTTCTATAAAGTCCCCTCCATTATGCACCCTCTTTCCTGCTTCTTATTACTCCCTTCTAGTCCTCTTTCAGACATTCCACTTCTTAGTGGACAACCAGAATAACCTTTAGGAGTATACTAAATGGAGAGCTTCTACAGATAAAAACAAAAAATATTGCCTTTATCAACCAATCAGATTCTTTCATACTGCTGGTGTTTTGAAACTTCAACTCCCAGAATGCTCCAACAGCATACACATAGTTGATACCTGGCAAAGTATAATGGGACTTGTAGTTTCACAACACCTGGAAAGCCACAGGTTGCATATGTCTGCTCTAGCTATCATTTCCTACATGTTTGGTAAGTGGAAGCCATTATTAGATTTGTTGCCATGGGAAACATCATTACAGCTCCTCTTTAGAAGCTCAGTTTGTTACAGGTAATGAACTGTATTGTACTAAATACCAAAATTATGCAAATGATTATTACATTTCAATAGGCAAAATCTGCATTGGAACGGGAAGCAGAGAGGCACAAGTCTGGGCCTTCACATGCATGTATGACAGTATAGAAAACATGTATTGTCCTTTCCAGTAGATCATGTGCTTCTCTCCTGCAGGTGAACTCTGTGGATGGTTACCAGCGCACAGCGCTCCATTACGCTGCGGAGAAGGATGAGACGTGCGTGGAAATTCTCCTGGAGTACAGCGCTGACCCCAATGCTCCGGATGGCAATCAGGACACTCCCTTGCACTGGGCTGCTTTCAAAAACATGGACGGCTGCGTTCAGGCGCTATTAGAGGGAGGGGCCAAGGTCAATGCCAGAGACTACAACCAGGACACTCCGTTGAGCTGGGCAGTCATGAAGGGCAACCTCGAAAGCGTGCGTCTATTACTGGATTACGGGGCCCTTCCAGACACTACCAACCTCAAAGGTCAGTATCCAGCCGGCCGCCTGGTGGCTCTTATGGGCCGAGGCCTGGGCGGCGAGCGGGAGGAGGAATGCCTTGCGCTGCTGCACAGAGCTTGCGGGAAGCTCCGGTTTAGACGAGAGGGAGGAGTGCCAACCGAAGCGGCACGACATACGCAGCTGTGCCAACGTCTTGCCAAACTGATCTCTGACCCTGGTACTCTGAAAGCCTTGGCAAGGAGAGTGGTGAGGGCCAGCCTTGGCCAATGTCAGTTGTCTCAGGTGGTTCCAGAGCTGCCCATTCCTAAATCCATACAGGACTATGTCTTGCTTATAGAATGAATGGCCGTTGGATGGCCAAGGAACTGAGCTGGTGATTGGTAGAGAGCAGCGTTCATGCTGGAGTGGACCAGAGAGCATTGACTTCTCGGCTTGTGACCTTAATCTGTTGATAAATATTTCAAAGACCTTTCTAGAGCACAGGACGGCAACTTTCAGGTTCACAATCCGGGAATAAGTGTGTACCATTGAAGGGTGTAACAAAATTTTTTATTACTTAATAAAGTATTTTTTTGCGTCTTTGTCTGCCATGGACATGATAAAAAACCGTTTGATGTGTACATCATAAGTGTCCTGTAAGTGTAACCTCTGGACGACATACAACTCTATTTAGTCCCCCTGTAAACTGAAATGCATTGTGGGGGAATTCCACTCTTCCTGACGATTACACCAGTGCAAAGGGAAATTGTTGACGTGCGTTAATGCATTGTACATTTCACTCGGCTGAAGTCCCCTATAAAGGGAAATTGATGCTTTTATTATTATTTTCATAGATTTTTACGACCAACTCACAGCAGGATCCCGGACAGGGATGTACAGTGTAATAGTGTGAGAAGCCATCCGGTGTGACACCTTATAACTCACTGATAGGGAGGAGGGAGTGGAGCTCATTGTGGAGAGACAGACAGGGGAGGGGCGTCAGTGACCAGTTACCATCTTCACAGTCATGTTCTCCCTTTATCTTCACTATGGCCCTAACACCAGCACTTTACCCCCTTCCTGCCACCATTTTCCCTCCATCCTTCCTCACTATGACCCTGACACTAGCAATTCACCCCCTTATCCTCCCTCCGCCATCACTATCCCTGACACTAGCAATTCAACCCCTTATCCTCCCTCCACCATCGCTATGACCCCGACACTAGCAATTCACCCCCTTATCCTCTTACCCCTCACCATGGACAGGATCCATACCTTCGCAACCTATACTCTGTGCGATCTCTCACCTCACTCGTAAGGAGTTGCACTACGAGGGCCCTACATGAAATAGGGTGTTGCGGAAATATAATTTGTATGGAAGGACCGAAGCCATCCCTTACTGTACAACTTACATCCCTCCCTCCGAACACAGAACCTTTATGTTTCCCGCTCTGACCCTCTCCGCTGTTAGAATACTTGCCACAAGGGATCTGAATCCTCTCCTGATTGTGTCCCTTACCCTTCTCTCCCCCCCTCCATTGGCCCTGACAACAGCACTTCACCCCCGTTCTGGTGCGTTAGTCCCCTCACCATCATTTGTTTTCATGTCCCCTTCTTTTTCTTATTTTTACATATTTGAGACTTTTTTTTCCCCAGTACATTCATACCCACTACCCATATGTTTTACATATTTTTGTAGTGATCCATTTTGTACTTATAATGTTATTATATTTAATTACAAAAACCCTGTGACATGAGGAGAAGGGAGTGCAGGTAAGTGCTGGTCACAGTCTGATATTCCTCCTGGTTTATAAATCCATTACCGCTGGATGCTGATTATTCCATACAGCGCTCACATCCATCCCAAGTACCGCCAGTAGGGTCTACGTGCCCCTGGTGTATGTAGGATAACTAGGAATTAGTGATAGAACAAGGGACTGTAGTGTGATATCTATATAACTATGGACCTGATACAGACCTGTAAGTACAGGTATATAGGGTACTAAGATAAAATGCTGCTTCTACCTGCCGCTGTGTTATACTTCTGATGTCTGTGTGTGCCAGACCTGTTAGTAGTAATTTTCCAGTGAAATACATAGTAGGTCGACCAGAGTGTTTTACGTTACTAGGAAGAACCTGCACTGACCCTTTATGTGAGTAATTTTAATTGATATTGTGTTTCTGTGACTGCTTTAATATGTCTGGAGGGGGGGTAAGTACAATTAGGGGGGCTTTTCATAGGCGTTATTAACCATTGATTCAGAGTTGGGAACACCAGAAAATGAATGTTTCCTAGATCTACTCTAAAGGCTAGATACACTAAACTACGGAAAGGGAGGAGTGGAGATGTTGCCCATAGCAACCAATCAGATTCTAGCTGACATTCTCTAGTATGTAATAGTAAAGTGAGAGCTAGAGTCTCATTGGTTGCTATGGGCAACATCTCCACTTTTCATTTTGTGCAGTTTAGTAAATCTAATCCTAAATGGTGATGTTAAAAAAACAAAAAACTGTGTCCGTTATTTGTGCACAATAGAGAAACCATGAATGTTTTCCCTGCATGCAGTGCAAATATTATGTTCCGTTCTTGTATGGCTCCATGGCTTTCCCTTGCCAAGACATCCCGCTTAATATGGTAGACAAAACACAAAGAAGAAGACACCACCCTATTCTCTCCTGCCTGTGCATGCAGCTGTATTTGGAAGTTGATCTGTAGATCGGGGCTGCTGACTCTCCTAGAATATCTGAAAGCTGGCAATTCTCCCCCAAGTCCCGACCCCCTGTCATCCTCTATTGTAATCCCTAGTGTTCATAGGGATGGGTGGGACTTGATGATGGCATCAAGCCCTGCCCACCCCTTGGAACACTAGGTATTAAAGTAGTGATTGTCGGGGGTAGGGCTTAATGATGTGATTTACATAAATTGTATCATTAAGCCCCGCCTCCATAGCCGAATCTATAAACATTAGGCAACCTTGCTATAGATTAAGGGTAGCTCTTAAACTGGGCACACACTAGAGCATATTATCGTGCCAATTTGCAAATTATCGTAGATTGCTATTATCGCTGTAGTGTGTGGTGCCGATAATTTCCCGTAACTCACGATAATCCTCCCAAAATGTCCGCCAGCAGATAATCGCATTTTATGGGAATACCAATTGATTATCGTTTGCAAAATCGTGCAATCGTTTTTTTTTTTTTTTTTAAATCGGACGAATTATTGCACAGTCTCCGGCACCGATATCGTTACCTCTCACTAGCGGGAATATGGGGACAATTATGTAGAAATGGTGATGTTAAAAAAACAAAAAACTGTGTCCGTTATTTGTGCACAATAGAGAAACCATGAATGTTTTCCCTGCATGCAGTGCAAATATTATGTTCCGTTCTTGTATGGCTCCATGGCTTTCCCTTGCCAAGACATCCCGCTTAATATGGTAGACAAAACACAAAGAAGAAGACACCACCCTATTCTTTCCTTCCTGTGCATGCAGCTGTATTTGGGAGTTGATCTGTAGATCAGGGCTGCTGACTCTTCTGGAATATCTGAAAGCTGGCAATTCTCCCCCAAGTCCCGACCCCCTGTCAACCTCTATAGTAATCCCTAGTGTTAATAGGGATGGGAGGGAATTGATGATGGCATCGAGCCCCATCCACCCTTTGGAACACTAGTGATTGACAGGGGGTAGGGCTTAATGATGTGATTTGCATAAATCATGTCATTAAGCCCCGCCCCCATAGCAGAATCTTTAATAATTAGGCAACCCTGCTATAGATTAAGGTTAGCTCTTAAACAATGAATTGGTTATGAAAAACAGAAAATGAATCGCACTGACCAAACTATGAATATTAGTGGCACTGGAAAGAAGGTATCATAATCTCATTTAAATAACTAGTACACCAAAAAGAATTGCCCCTATTATTTTATATCATCACAGGGTTAATAGGGGGTGGTGCTACCATACAGATCATATGTATTATATAGAGAAGCAGCCAGTGCAAAGACTGAGAAAGAGAAAGTTAACTAGTTAAGGTGCACACCTGTTCTGGGTGACAATAAAATGATATACAGGTACAACAAGAAGGTAATCCAACAGATCAACAATAACAATTCAGTAAGGGTTGGTGCAGATCTTAAACTTAACTAGGTATTATGTATTTCCCCATTAAAAGTTAAGTCATGCAGTCTTGGGTTAATGCTTTTTTATTTGTTATTATTATTTGTTATATATAAGGAGACTATAATGCATGTCTGAAAAATGTCTAAATAGGTATTGGATGACATAAAGATGTAGGGGCTGATTCAGAGTTTGGGAGTAAGGGCAAAACAGGTGCAAGTGTAACGATTGGATAAACCATTTTGCAAAGTAAGGGGGAGCTAATTCATTTTCATTTTTCAGCATGCAGGTTAAATACCGTATTTTTCGCTCCATAAGACGCACCTGACCATAAGACGCACATAGTTTTTAGAGGAGCGAAACGGGAAAAATATATTTTTTTAATGAATTGTGCCCCCTGCAGCCAGCATTCATAGTACCTCAGACAAGCCCAGCCGTTGAATGTATTCCCATCATGTGTCCAGCTCCCCCCTAGTAGTCCTATCATGTGTCCAGCTCCCCCCTAGTAGTCCCATCATGTGTCCAGCTCCCCCCTAGTAGTCCCATCATGTGTCCAGCTCCCCCCTAGTAGTCCCATCATGTGTCCAGCTCCCCCCTAGTAGTCCCATCATGTGTCCAGCTCCCCCCTAGTAGTCCCATCATGTGTCCAGCTCCCCCCTAGTAGTCCCATCATGTGTCCAGCTCCCCCCTAGTAGTCCCTCAGCCGCCCCCCGCCCCCCATAGTAGTCCCATCATCTGTCCAGCTCCCCCCATAGTAGTCCCAACATCAGTCCAGCTCCCCCCTAGTAGTTCCATCATCTGTCCAGCTCCCCCCAGTATTTAATTCAAGTGCCCAGCTCCCCCAACTCTTTCTTTCTTACCTTTGCGGCGTTCCCTCGCTCCTTCCTCCGCGCTGCGTCCGGTGCCGAATGCAAAATCCGCCGAGATCCGACGCGGGATTTTGCAGTTCGGCCTTGTGACGTCATCCGAGCTGTGCTCGGATGCTGCTTCGGATCCCCAACGTGCACTCTTTTTTGCAGTATTCGCTCTATAAGACGCACACACTTTTCCCCCCACTTTTTTTGGGGGAAAAGTGCGTCTTATGGAGTGAAAAATACGGTACTTTACTTTTGCCCATAGAACTCAAATACTGTTTAGCTTTATGTTTAATCTATAAAATAAAGTTGGGTGAAGAAACTTCACCTCTCAACTCTAATTCTGTTTTCACAATGTAAATCGACCTCCCCTTGCAGTTCAGCATGGTATTGCTCAGGTCTACACTTACACCTAAACAAAAAAGCTGTAAGTGCAGCTCTGATTCAGCAACGTAAAGTTTAGCAGTACTAGCAGTGAGGCTGAAATAGTGGTTCACTCAGTACAGGTAGACGCTGAGATAGTACCTGGGATGAGGGAATGAAATAGCGACATACAAGTGCTTGAAATGAGTTACTCCTGGGCTAAACCATGTCGATTTCAAGGGGAGTCAAGTTAATTGTATTCTTTGCATGCAGGGATAGATCTTTGAATTGCTTACTGCACACAGATACTGACCAGCGTTACTATCACACTGTTATTTAGACTTGGGATAGGAAACATCACCTCTCATCTCTAATACTGTTTCCAACAGATGAAATATAACTCCCCTGCAATCACCATGGTTTAGCCCAGGAGTAACTCATTTCAAGCACTTACTTAAGTCTGGATTGAGCCCATAGTCTCTGGGGCCACCTTGTGGGAGTAACAATAACAAGGATACACAGAAGTCACTGGCCTAGATGAAAAGCCCTGTCGGTTACTGATTGATACAGGAATAAAATAGTGTTTACAAATACGTGACATAACATAATCATTGGAATGCAGCCTAGAAGGTAATTGCAGGTATAGAGTCATTAACCAAGGAATATCGGTATATAAGATGTATATTCCCTGTAGGTAGAAGTGCATAAATGCTATATTGGAAGGATATCATTTTTCCTAGGCCGTCTTTTAAACAAAATAACATAAGTTTTAGCCATGACGGTCGTAAATGTATAAAAATTATCCATAAGACTGTTTACGGGTCAGTAGAAAAAATTAATCATAGCAATAACAATAGTAAACTGAAATATCCACATAAAACTGTGTTTATAGGTCAGTAAGCTAACTGGTCCCAAAGACATTGCCAATGGGATAATGTGATGGGAATGGAAAAGTTCTAGACAAATAGTATGTGGCTATAGTGACCCTGGTGTTAATACCTGCTAAATAACCGCACCGGGGATATGTGTTATAGAATGTAAACAAATTCGATCACTAATATCTTGACAATAAGGTGATATAATGTGCAAGAAGGAGGTCAAAAAAACTAACTGTCAACATGTTATGGCGACTAACAGATCGGATGAAAGAAGGGGATGAAGTTTCTTATAAGGTGTATTATAAAACAACAGAAACATTGGGGCAGATCCAGAACTATGCATTTCCACGATTTTATGCGTGGCGGAGACGTAAATTCGCAGATTTGAACGCACTGCGAATGCGCACCATAGAAAATACGCATATTCACGTAGCATAATTTAGGACGTATGGGTGATTCACGTATGTCTCACGTAAATACTTACCTGTGGGCGTGCCAAATTTACATTCGTCAACAATACGTGCGTTTTACGTGAAGTAGGCGGGGGGTGGTATTTAAAGTGTACAGTATGGGCGTGCTAAGCTGCGTACGTTCGCGTAGTCAGTACGTCCGTTAGCGGACGTATGCTGTTACGTTTGGAAAAGTTAAGGTAGGGTTTGGGTAGCGTATTTTGACAAAATACGTCCGTGCAAGGGGTGTGCCGAGGGGAGTGTAGCGAACTTACGTGTACGAAAATACGCTCCGCGAATAAACGTACGGCACACGTAGTTCTGGATCTACCCCATTGTTCTGTTCATTTAGACCACCAGGAATTAGACTAATCATTAGGAAAGTAACTTTAGATCCCAGTCTACCCCATAGGGGTTTATGGACTGCGCATGCCATATGCACTGACATAGGAGGGATAACCTTAAAAGTGCCCCGTCACAGAAGTAAGGGTTTTAAAATTATTTTTATCTATCAGTGTATTCTTAATAGACCTGACATGTTCCATTAGTCTGATTTTAAGCTTCCTCTTTGTCTTCCCAGCATAGTACAAGTTACATGGGCATTGAATGCAGAAGATTACACCCATAGGGGCTTATGCAGAGTTCGGCTAAACCATTCTGCAAAGTAAGGGGTGTTAATTAATTGAAAATCTTTTTCATGCAGGGAAAATACTTTACTTTTACACATAGACCTCACATACTGCATAGCTTTATGTTTAATCTATAAAACAGAGGTGAGCTAAGAAACTTTACCTCGTAATTCTAATTCTGCTTTCACTATTTATATTTGCCTCCCTTTGCAGTTCAACATGGTATTGCTCAGGTCCACACTTGCACCTAAAAAAAAGCTGTAAGCCCCATTGTGTCGCACTTAATAAAATCCCAGATTTTCCATGTTTCCCAAAATGTATCTTTGGTGTACACCTTAAACAGTTTACTTTCTTGTTATCAGTCTCTGCCTTGGCTGCTATTCAATGAATTGTTCCTACATATAGAATGTCATACAGGATCTCTTGAGACAAGTGAAGGTAGTTAGCACTTCTGCCTCACAGATCAGCGAATGAACAGACCACTGATCCGCATCCGCTGCCTTATGGAAGCGTATGTCACACAGTATACGCACGGGAAAGGGCAGTGGCGGGGAATTCACTACCCTCTTAGAACCAGTCCTTAGACTGTAATATCCAATGGTGTAGGGACTAATGTGAAGGGATTAAAAATACTAAACAAAACCATAAAGCGCTACATAATATAATGGCGCTATATAGAAACCTGTTAATAAAAAATAAATGTATTAGGATGCAATCTTTGTAGAATCTTTAAAAATAGTTTATATTTGATCAGAAAAAATACAGGCAGCCAATATAGAGAGCGAGAATAGCTGCTGCGTACAATAAAGACTTTAGGGGGAGACAGTAAATTCCGGGGAAGACCAATAAGAAATGTATAGTGGTACTCAATCGTCTCCAGCTGCGCAAGTTTAAAGACACTAGACCAGATTCAGAGTTTAATGCGCAAGCGTTGTGCTTCTGATTCGCAAGCGTTGAGAGTTGCGTGTTTCTGAAGAATCGGACTGTAATCCCTGCAGTCAGGAGTCGTTTGATCAGAAGCTGCGTCTTGTTCATTTGCAGCCTTCTGACAATTCCCGATGTAATTCAATAGATTTTTTTTGCATTTGTTTAAAAAAGCATTTAAATGAGTATTTATAACGCTGCAAATGCAGTTACATTAATGCTAGAGCATAGTAGCGTTATTCCATTGCTGTTCTGGCAGTTCCCAAATTTTATTTTTTTTTAAGGAAAAATATTTTAATCTATATTGAATGTATTGTATAGATTTTATGTAACTTTATTTCGAACAACAAAAATGGTAATTTTTCCATTGAAAATGACCTGCGCCTATTACTCATACCATCCCCTAAGATGGTGTAAGCTTTTCCCGGAGGCGCAGCCACCTTACACCGCTAAAGCGCCTATTTAAATGAGAAAAACACCACTTTTTTTTACATCTAAATATGGTGGAACTCCGTTCTACGAGCGCAGGGCAGACTGACGCGGACACAGGCGGATGGACAGCAGTGCGCCCATTTTTCTGTGCTTGCTCCCATTCTGAGCATGCGCGGCGCTCATTCCCGCCGCACTTTCTTGTCTCCGAAGTCTCTGAAAGACAGTACGCATTAAATGGCTTCCCGGCGCTGAAAGGGTTAAAGCATTTGAGACAATAACAGATTGTCCCCGAGGGAAAGGGACCCAGCGTTCTGTCGTTTTACCGCACTCTTCCACCCTCTGCATTGACCTTTACAGAGATTCCTTCAGCCATGAGCGTTTACTTGTCACTCACTCTTCTCTCTCCACTTACTCTGTCATCCAGCTTGCGAGAGGTTAAACTGGCCAGGGGGCCAGGTACATAGGAAGGGGTTAAGGAATAGGGGGCTAGCTTTTACAGGAATAAAGGATTTAGGATAAAGGGGGTGGGGGGGAAATGTATCAATCATTTGAATTTCTTTTGTTTAAACCCCAAATGTGTTGGCTATCAGCCAGGGACAGGTGCACTGATCCGAGCACAATAACGAGTTTTTCATAACGATGGGAAAACGATCGTGTGCCGCTTAACATAACTCACCTGTGACCTATTCAGATGACTATCAGTCAGTATCTAGCACATCAAGCCTAGGGGCCTGGCAGCAAAGAGACATCTGTAATGGGCCATTAATCTCTTCCCTCTGTGCAACCGTCAGGTTTCGGCGCTGCCCAGTCCCTGCCAGAACCGGTATTGTGCACTAGATGTCCAGGGTTCAGTCCTGGATCTCATGCATGCGAGTCTCCCCCCCATAGCCTTCTGGGAGATCTGTGGCTCGTATTTGGACAGAAAACTTTATTTATAAACTTCCCTGTGTCCATGGCACTCCTGAACTTTCATAGATGTACACTGTCTATCAGGGCCGGATTAAGGTCAGTGGGGGCCCCTGCATCACATTAACATACAGAAAAATTGCCCCCCCTATTTATTTGCATCTAGTTAGCCTTATTGCACCTCCTTCTGTGTCCAGCCAGCCTTATTATTCCCTCCCCCCCTTTATTTCTGACCAGTCACCCTTATTTTTCCCTCCTGTTTGCCCAACCAGCCTTATTGCCCCTCCTGTATCCAGTCAGCTTTATACCCCCTCCTTCTGTGTATTCAACCAGCCTTATGCCCCTTCCTTCTGTGTCCAACCAGTCTTATTGCCCCCTCTTTGTATCCAGTCAATCTGATTGCCACCTTTAGGCTGGTCGTCCACTGCAAGCGACTTTGAGCGACTAACAGGTAGCGTGTAGTCGTGCGTGTAGGAGCGACTAATCCAAAATGCACAGGCGTCCACTACAAGCGACTTTGAGCGGGCGACTACAGGCGACTAGCGACTGATCCCTCAGGAATTGGATTGGCAGCTTCTAGTAGCCTGTATGAAGGCAAATAAAGCTACTTAGACAATAATAAAAAGGGTTATTTCTGCATATGGGCACATTCCCCCTCTACAGAGGACAGGGACACACTAAATTATTATTAACCAATCACCATGCAGGTGGTGGAATTAATGAATCCCTTTTTGAAAGTATTGGATTAACCCAACATGATGTAATTGTATGGGTTTGCCTCAGACGTCTTGTCAGATAGGGACTTTCCATAAAGTACACGTCCTCTGCATCCATTTTACAAAATGACTGAAACACCTCTTGAAAACTGCTTATTTATATTCTACCCAATCGCTACTAGTCGCCTGAGTAAGTCGCCTATAGTCGCTTCTATTTTTAGTCGCTCAAAGTCGCTTGCAGTGGACGACCAGCCTTATGTGCTTCTATGTGTGACCATATTGCCCCCCTTTTTGTGTCCATTCAGCTTTATTGCCCATCTTTTTATTTCCAGAACACTATTGCCTACCCTTTGTGTCCACCCAGAACGGGTGCAAACACAGAAAAATGGGCGCACTGCTGCCTACCCGCCTTTTCTCCGCATCGGTCTGCTAAAAAGGGCTGTTTTTCTCATTTGAATAGGTGCTGTAGCGGTGTAAGATGGCTGCACGTCCCTGAAAGCTTATACTATCTCAGGGGATTGTGTAAGTAATAAGCGCAGGTCACTTTCAATGGGAAAATGATCATTTGGTTGAAAAATGTCTGATGTACATATTAGAATAAAAAAATCTAAATAAAATCTGTGAACGAAATAAAGATTAAAATATTTACATTTCAATTTTTCTTTTTTTTAATGCCAGAATAGCAGAGGAATTTCACTATTATACTCAAACATTGAAATACCTGATTAAAAAAAGCATTTTAATGGGTTTTAATATACTGCAAATGCACACATAAAACCCCCGACAATTTAAGTACATAGTAAACTGTCAGAGGCTGCGTCTGTGCAAGCCACAGCCTCTGCTCATACGGCTCCGACTGCGGGGTTAACATGCCAGCCCGTTCTCCCTACATCCTATGCAGAGTTGCGTATTTCTGCGGTGGTTTTTCGCTGACACGACGGTCTTTATTAGAAAGCGGTGGTGATGCGACTCAAGTCACAGAATGATCCATTGAAAGGTAAGTGTGTAACCTAACCCTATTCTTAACCCTTTCCTAACCTTAACCCTCAATTTTCCACAGCCTAACCCTAACTGTCCATGCACCGCAGCCTAACCCTATCTATGCACCGCAGCCTAGCCCTAACTGTCCATGCACCGCAGCCTAACCCTAACTGTCCATGCACCGCAGCCTAACCTTAACTGTCCATGCACCGCAGCCTAACCCTAACTGTCCATGCACCGCAGCCTAACCCTGTCTATGCACCGCAGCCTAGCCCTAACTGTCCATGCACCGCAGCCTAACCTTAACTGTCCATGCACCGCAGCCTAACCTTAACTGCCCATGCACCGCAGCCTAACCCTAACCTTCCCCTTCTTTGACCCCAACCCTGATGCTCCATGCCCCCAATCTAACACTATCCTTCTCCTTAAGCCCTTACACCCGCTGGAGGCGCCGCCACGATGGTCCTTCTTAGAAAGCGGTGGCGATGAGACTCCTGGAGTGGCAGAGTGATCCACTGAAAGGTAAGTGTGTAACCTTACCTTATTTTTTAAACTTAGCTAACCCTAACCATCCATTTTCCGCAGCCTAGCAATTATGTTTTACCCGCTGCAGATGCTGCAGCATAACCCTAATTAATGTACCCGCCACCACCGCTGCAGCCTCTCGCTATTGCGAACAGGTTCACATTTTGAATAGCGTTTTTCTATTTTCAACCTTTTTCAAACAATGATACAGCCGCCATTCAGCTGACGGTTGTATTGTGTTCGAAATACGGCCACTCGGATTGGCCACCGCATCCCCCTGTGTGCAATAAGTACAAGTAAAGTATTCTCCTTGCATGTAATGCCCCCTGAAATCCAACATGGCTTTTCTTAGGTGTTCATTCCACCTAATTTCCTCTTATCTTTAAGCTTTGGATCCCGTTTGTTAATAATTAAAATATATCCTCTTGGCTGTTTTATTCCAGCCATACCAGGGGCACAAACCCAAAAAGCAAAGATTGCACAGTAAATTCTGTTAGCGGGGATGGGTGTGTGTGTGTTCTTTCCACTCTGCTGTCCGAAGCCGTCGTCCTCTTCTTATAATGGAAGATGTCGTTTTGCACACTCTGGTTCATCTCCTCTGAAAGCCGGTTTCAGTATTTCTTGGGTATCATCAGAGAAAAATGGATCAATGACTCCAAACATAGCACCTGCTAGGATGATAGTATAGTATGTTAGTAGAACACTAAGAAGTGTCTTTTATAAATGATTTAGTAAGAGTCTTCCTAAAACAGAATATTAGGGTGAGCTTTAATTTTTAATCCTGGTTGTGTAGGCTGACGCTAGAGATTCTCTAGGTGGTAAACACCCTTTCATATATGTATCAGAAATGTTTATTTCACTCTAATATCAGTTTTTATAACGTGTGTATATGGGTTAATGGGCATTTTTAAAATAATATAAAAAAAGTTTTAAAGTCCAATAACCAGAGTGAAGGAAAAGCAGCCAACAAGTGCTCAGCACATCTGGGAACTCCTTCAAGACTGTTGGAAAACCATTCCAGGAGACTACCTCATGAAGCTGAATGAGAGAATGCCAAGAGTGTGCAAAGCTGTCATCAAAGCAAAAGGGGGCTACTTTGAGAAATATAAAATATAAAACATATTTTGATTTGTTTAATACTTTTTTGTTGACAGCATAATTCCATATATGTTCTTTCATAGTTTTGATGTCTTCAGTTTTAATCTACAATGCAGAAAATTATTTAAATAAACAAAAACCATTGAATGAGACGATGTGTCCAAACTTATGACTGGTACTATAGCTTATCTAGCTTATTTTAGCAGAGCTTTTGACACTGTGCCAAATTGCAGATTGTTAAATAAGCTGGAAACTTTGGGATTGTACTTAGTTGCATGGACACGATCTTCATTACAGGATAGACAACAGATTGTTGTAGTAAATGGAATCCCTTATGGGGAGTACCCCAGGGTTCTGTACTTGGACCAGTGCTATTTAATATCTTTATAGGTAATATTGCCTGTGGTATTGAGGGGAAAATATGCCTTTTTACAGATGACAAAAAGATATGTAACGGTAGACACGCCAGGAGGGGTACAGAAAATGAGAGATGATAGAGGTAGACTGGAGGAATGGTCAAGAGTGTAGCACTGCAGTTTAATGCCAAAAAATGCTAAATCATGCACTTGTGGTACAAAACCCTAAAGCTCAATATATTGTTAATTGCACTACATTAGAAACTACTGAGGAGAAAAAGGGATCTAGGAGTCATTATTTCATGTGGCAAATGTAGCTAAGCAATGTAAGAAAGCAATGAGAAAGGCAAGTCAGATGCTTTGTTGCATAGGGAGAGGAATTAGTAGCAGAAAGAGAAAAGTAGTGATGCCCCTTTATAGATCGTTGGTACCACCTCACATAGAATACTGTGTTCAGTTCTGGAAGCCATATCTCCAGAAGGACATAAATGCATTAGAGTCCATGGCCTGTGTCACAAAACATACCAATAAAGGCTATAGAAACTAAACATGTATAGCTTGGAGCAGAGAAGGGAGAGGGGGTATATGATAGCAGCTTTCAAATATATCAAGGGTTGTGACCGGCTAGAGGAGGGTGGCATTTTTCAAAGGAAAATGTTTAATAGAACACGGGGTTATGCATTTAAACTAACAAAGATGTACAATCATAAAAAATGGATTGTCTTGATTAGATGAAGTCAATTTTATCCAGCCTAGAGACCAAAATAAGTTATTGAGCTAGGAGAATAGTTTCACATTTCCCAAATAGTAGATTAAAGGATAATCATGACCCACAGGAAGAATTTAGAGGGACTCTCATTGTTTAGTGTTAGGACCACCTATAGCACCTATAAAAGTAGCAAGTGACTTGTCATAGATTTTCAAATATGTGTGTACCTAATATATCTGAATTTTATTTTACAGATAGAATAGTGGTTTTGCTTATGGTTAATAGTAGTGTGTGGAGCATGTTCTTTCCTCTGTGTTAATTTGCATCACATAACACATTCAGGGGTAGTAGAGGAGGAACAGGCAGTAAAATGTGTGATGTAAATGTAGACAAAGAGGGAAATGTGTAACGGAGGGGGGCAAAGATGGAAGATGTGTAATATAAAAACTATTTAAAGTCCACTGACATAGATTTACAGTAATAAAAGTAAAAAGTAACTTTTACATAGCCTAGGTGAATCGTTTCCCAGATAGCTGATGAAAGGAGGTTCATCAAGTAGTTCACAAGTAGTAAAGGTTGACAGTTTAATGTTAAGACCACCTATTGCAGAAAGGGTAGATAGAAAAGAAGATGTGTAATGGAAGGGGATAGAGAGGAATATGGGTGATGGAGGAGGAAAAGGGAAGGAGATGTGCAATGGAGGAGGGGGGCAGAGTGGTAAATGTTTAATGTAAGTGGAGGACAAGGAGGAAGATAGGGTACAGGGAGGGAGATGTGCAATGTAAGAGGGGACATAGAGGGAGCTGTCTTATGTAAGGAGGGCAGGGATGAAGTTAGGGTACAAGATGTGTAATGTAAATGGAGAAAGGGAGGGACATACATTATGTAAATGGGGTAGAAAAGGAGATATATAATGGATGGATGACTGGGTGGGAGAAGTGTAATGTAAGGGGGGGCAAGAAGTTAGAGGGTTAGAAAGGGGATGTGCAATGTAAACAGGAAGGGAAATGTGGAAAGTAAGGGGGACAGGGAAGAAGCTGTGTAGAGTAAGGGGGAAGAGACAGGGAGATGTGTAATGTAAAGAGGGACAGGGAGGGAGCTGTGTAATTGAGGGGGGATATACCGGTTGCAGTCTCTGGACCGGTGGCCCGCATTTCGAATAGATGGCCATTTTAGAATTTTTTTTTATGAATGGGTGAGTGTGCTGATCGGCATACTCGCCCATTCATTTTCGCAAACCCGACGGATGACAGCTACGGAGAGGTGAGTAACCTCTCCGGGGCATTTTAGTATTAGGGGGAATTAGGGTTAGGTGCTTAGGAAGGGAGGGTTAGGATTAGGACCATGGAAGGGGAGAGTTAGGGTCAGGCTGAAGGAAAGGGGGTCTTAGGGTTTGGCTATAGAGAATGGATTATTAGGGTCAGGCTGCGGGGAAGGGAGGGTTAGGGTCAGGCTGCAGGAAAGGGAGGGTTAGGGTTAGGGTAATGAAAGGGGAGGGTTAGGGTTAGAATTAGGGTAAGGGTTGGGATTAGTTTAACCACTCACCTTTCAGAGCACCATGTTCGGCACTCCGGGGATTGATTGCTATGTCTTTTTGCATAAGCAATTGATATCCCAGCCAGTTCAAAACTGGCTGTGAGAGAACGGCCCTATCGAAATAGGGCCGTTCTTTGCGGGGACCCAAACCCGAATATGGGTGTGGGTCCTCATACAGAGCACTGAGCACTATTACCATTGTGGACAGGGGTGTGGGTCCCCGGTTCTCGCGCAGCCAGTGCCGAATTAGCTGGGAAATCGATTGCTTCTGCCTCAAAGAGGCCCGAACACGGTGCTCCGAATGGTGAGTATTCCCAACCTTTACCCTAATCCTTACCCTAATCCTCCCCTTCTATTACCCTAATCCTAACCCTCCCTACCCCACCGCCTGATCCTAACCCTCCCGCTAACACTAAAAGTCTTCGGAGAGATTACTCACCTCTCCTGCAGCATGTCCGGCGGTGCTTCCGAAAATGAATGGGTGAGTATGGTAAGTGGCTGTGCAGGGGCAGCACAGTGGATCAATGAGTAGCACTTGCGTCACACAGTGCTGAGGTCAGGAGTTCAATTCCCAGGCTAGGCCTTATCTGTGTGGAGTTTATATGTTCTCCCCGTGTCTGTGTAGCGGTTTCCTCCCACGCTCCAGAAACTTGCTGGTAGGTTAATTAGCTGCTGAATAAGTTAACCCTAGTCTATGTGTGTGTATGTCTGTGTTAGGGAACTAATACCCCTTTCACATCACCACCAAATACCCAGGATTTTTGCAAAAAACCCGGGTCTCGGCAAAATCCCGAAAAAGAAGGGTTTTTCCCGGGTCCAACCTGGGAAGGGTGGCAATGTGAAAGGTCCAGAGTTATTTGCAACCTGGGTCTTTCATTTTGCCTCCCGATTGGCTCAGATTTGTCTACTGTTGCGTCGGATAGTAAAAAAAAAAAAGAACCCAATAGCTAGAATGCCCTGTCATCCGTTACAACAAAACACAAATGAATACAATAACGTTTGGACTCCATGGAAACGGGATTTCACAGTCTGCCCAAGGGTATAAATACACCACAATGACTGTCATTAGCGTTGAGATGTCCTGCGGTGCAGGACATAAGTTGCGTTGGTCCATAGGATTAAAAGCTTGGAAGATGGGATCCTATTCAAGATGGTAAGTACTTCTTTATTTATTTTTGTATTCATTTGGACTGTTAAATAATCTTTTTTTATTTATAGGGGGGCATTAAATGTTAAGTCTTTTTTAATGGTAGGGGGCCGGCCCTATATTTTATTTTTTTTCTAGGAGGGGTATTCATTACTGTTTTGTTGTACTGGATGACAGGCATACTAGCACTTTTGCTTCTCCAAGCACTAGCATGCCCTGCCATCCTTGGGAATGCTGATGATTGTAGCACTACAATTCAGTGGTGATGTGAAAGCATCACACCCTGGAATTTCCCGGATTTTTGTGCACTTAAAATGTGTCTTTTTTCTTTTGACCCGGTATCTCCTCCCGGAATAACCCGGGTTGAAAAACCTGTGTTTTTCTGAGTTGGTGATGTGAAAGCAGCATTAGAATGTAGCTCCAATGGGACAGGCACTAATGTGAATATGAAATATTCTCTGTAAAGCACTACATAATTGGATAGTTCTATATAAAACCTGTTAATAAATAATAATAATTGTGGGGTTAGGTAGAGGAATATGTATAATGGAGGCCAACTTCACTTAAGTCAGTCAATTTATATCATGTGAATAAAAAGCTCATATCACTAAACTCGAGTTCTATTATGCCATTACAGCTCTCCACAAATTGAAGGGCCATGGTGCAGGTCTGACACTGGGGGATAGATTTACTGATCTTTTTAAAAGGAAAAATAGGCCTCTGGATTAAGAGATGGAAGCTTCAGGATTTCTATATAATAAACTGACTTCTGTATTTAAATGCCATTTACACTGATTAGAGATGCCAGCAGACCCTCAATGTATTCCATACCGGTTTTTCCATTATTATTATTATTATTATTAATAATAATTAATAATAATTTATTCTGCAATGTTTGAACACTGCTATGCGGACTGTGCTTGCCTAGGGGATGTACACAATAACTGCTAATGTGTTGATGTCCTTTGTCCTCAAAAACAAGCATGCAATCTATAAATTAAATGGGGTAAATTTAGGAGAATCTTTAATGGAGAAGGATTTGGGAGTGCTTGTAGACAATAGACTTAATGCCAATAGTGCTCAATGCCAAGCAGCAGCTGCAAGGGCCAATAAAGTATTAGCATGCATAAAAAGGGGCATAGATGCAAGGGAAGACTGTGTAATTTTGCCACTATATAAATCATTGGTGAGGCCTCATCTAGAATACGCAGTACAGTTCTGGGCACCAATCCATAAAAAAGACATTTTGGAACTTGAAAGGGTTCAGATAAGGGCGACGGAATTGATATAGGGAATGGAGTCATTGAGCTATGAGGAAAGGCTAGCCCGTTTAGACATCTTTACTTTAGAAAAGAGGCGTCTAAGAGGAGACATGATCAATATATACAAATACATCACGGGTCAATACAGAGAACTTTCATGGAAACTTTGTACCCCAAGGACTGTACATAGGACACGGGGGCACCCACTAAGGTTAGAGGAAAAGAAGTTTCACAACCAGCAAAGGAAAGGGTTCTTCACAGTAAGGGCAGTCAGGATGTGGAATTCACTGCCAGAAAAGGTTGTGATGGCAGATTCACTGGATATGTTTAAGAAAGGATTAGATACATTTTTAGCAGAAAA
>WWET01000039.1:1036846-1076329 GCA_011038615.1 Limnodynastes dumerilii | reverse complement strand
TGTTTCTGTTAATGTAGAGTGGGGGAAGGTTTTGGCCATACAATGTGTTGATAAATTATGATTGTGTGATCAGTTTATATCACACTTATCGCTCTGTTGTGGGTCACAGATCCTCAGTATATGAATTTGTGACTTTAGTCATCCATCTTGATTAAAGTCCCTCACAGCTCACTTACAATTTGTTGTTGGCAAGGCCGGTGCTAGAGTGTTCGGCGCCTCCCTGCAAACTTTAAATTTGCGCCTACCTGTTTAACGATTTGTCATTACAGTTACTAGAGTATAGTATCCATGTAAGCATCATAAAACACAATCTTGTAAACACAATAAAAGAAAGCAAATCATAGCCGCTGCTATACAATACAGGCAGTATTGTAGTCTCCACTATACAACTCCCATTTCATCCTAAACACTGCAACACAATATCGACCATATATCTTAGGGACACATACCTTACAGACATATGGCCTGATTCAGAGGCTGAAAATAAGAACTTCAAGTTACACCTGGGCAAAACCATGTTGATTTCAGGGGGAGTCAAGTTAATTTTATTCTATGCATGCAGGGAGAATGCTTTGCTTTTACTTATTGCACACAGATACCTGATCAGCTTCACTTTTAAACTGCTAATTAGACTTGAGCTGGGAAACATCACCTTTTAATTATAATACTGTTGCAACAAATGAAATTTGACTCCCCTGAAATCAACATGGTTTAGCCCAGGTGTAACTTTAGGTTCTTATTTTCAATCTCTGAATCAGGGCCTTAGTCTCCCTGATGAAAGTGGCAGAATGCCACTGAAACGTCGGAATTCATATATTTGACTAATGTATTGATCTAATACAAGTTTACCTGCATTTACAAAGTCTCTGAGTGCCGCTTTTTTCGAACTTTATAGATATATATATATATATATATATATATATATATATACTTAGAATAAGGGCCAGATTAAAAGTTTTGGCTACTGAAGACTACTTCATGGCACCCAGCTTTCCAATCTCCCCCTCTTGTGTGTCTCTAGTCTTCCAGTCTCCCCAATTTGTGTGTCTCCAACCTTTCAATCTCCCCACTTGTTTGTCTCCAGTCTTCCAATAGTTCTTTTGTTACTAGAGCCTTCCAATAATCCCCCTTGTGTCTACAGCCCTCCATTACTTCCCCTTTCATATCTACCGACTTCACACCCCCAACCTCTTTTATCAAGCTCACCTTTGCTGTCTTCCCTCCTTCCCTCTGCTTCTCTCCACCAAAGTGCTCCCTCTTTGTTGTGAATGACTCACTTAAGTAAGCTACAGGTCCCCACTGAAGAGTCCTCCGATGGGCTGTATAGGCATTCTGCTGTTGCTGGTGCTACACAACGATGCTGCACTTCTAGAAAGTGTGTACACAGGTAGGATTATGCTGTTGGTTAAGAACAATCATCTGAGCACGCTCCCCCATGTCTCAGCACCCCATTCGCCCAATATGGCAGATGTCAACAGATACTCAACTCTAATTCTGCCACCTAATAAGTGGTAACAGGAAGGCAAATATTTTTGAAACATTGAAGAGGTGTATTTTATTTGTGGAGAGAAAGTCCTTCCAGTGTAGCAAGTAATAAAATGACCCACAGTGCACAAACAATAGATCCTGGTCATAGGTTTGTGAGTAATACACTATACACTATTGTGCCTACACACTATACAACCTATACAATATTGTACCATCTGATGTGCTGCATGTCTGATGCAGTAGCGCAATGCGACTTGCATTGAAAAGCTGAAACGGGAGTATAGAAGTGCTTGAAGTGGGTCGGTACACAGTGCCAAGCTATACTATAACTTCTCCCATTGATATTATTAAGAAATGATCAATCTGTATTCACTATTTATTGTCTATTATTTTCTGTGCCTCCACACCACCACTCATAAATTTTCACTTCGACCACTGGTGTGATGAACATTTACTATGTATTTCGGTTGATAGGACAATTTAGCGTGTACCCAGCAATAATCTAAATGGCAATGTTCAAATAAGTTTTCATGACACAAGAGCTTAACATAGCCAAACCTTTTATTATCTTACAAAATGTTCCCATGTCACCACATGCCTTTCAAGTTGCCTTTTAGCTGTAAGTACAGTGTGACTCATCCTCATCCACCTGAGCTCAAATAAGGGAGAGAACATACACGTGCAGCATTTCACTGTACACAAGAAAATAAATATAGCTGTTGTGCTAAGTGATGTCTAGGGAATATTCTAAAGACATTACATGATAGAGTAGTTATTTAAAGTGAATAGAAACCTAAAATGAGCAGTAACATTAGCAATTAGTATTAGTACTTTTTTAAACTTGTATCATATTTTGAATATTTGTTCATTATTGTGCATTTGATGTAAGTGGTTATCCTTATGGAAATTAATGCCAATTAACTAGCTTTCTAGAATTTATAAACACTTTTTTATTTAATAGGTTTTCCCAAAAAACACTTCCAGGGCTTATATGTAGGTCATGTGAAATCATTTGTGGTGGGTTGGACAGGAGTAACCAAATTATTACTCCTGACTGCTGCTCTGTTTAGCTGCCAGTCCATATATGAGTTGCAGCTCATAGTTAAGCTGGCACAGCTGCCAAGTGTATGTCTGATATAAACCTGATGTAGACATACTGTAGTTCCAATTGTGCATAGAAGGCTCCAGTGTCCTTATAGACACTTGTATAGGCTTTAAAGTAAAAATAAAATCTGCTGTCTCACTGCCCACCTTTTCCTTACTTATCTTATCAATAGGAATGTTAATGGTCCCTCAGAAATAGTACAGGAATAACAATTCCAATAATTTTTTATGTAAAACACATACTCTGGTAAACTGTATTTTAACTGAAGAGGTAAAGTGTGCAGTCTGTAAATCTGAGTATACTTCTTGCAAATAACTAGGTCATTACAAACATACTCCATATTAATAAATTATAACTGATGTTAGTTCTACTTCCTCAAAGTTGTATGATACAAAAAGTTTCATTTCCCCTTATTTATTTCCAGTTGTTGTTGTAATCACAACGAAATGGAAGAAGACAAACCGTCTGTAATATGGTTTATTGAAACACAGTCACAGTGGTTTATACAAAATGGAATCCCTGAATGGTTTCATGGCATCATCACAAGAAAGTAAGACTCTGAAATACATTTTGTGTTTCCAATGGTCCAAGGTATTGAAATATCAAAATAAGACTTGGAACTAATTAAAATCTAGGTAGATAATTGTATTGTGAAAGGAGGAAGATCCTCCCCTTTGTGTCTACCACCTTCCAGCTCCCAACCTATGTCTTTTTATCAAGCGCCTATACTTTAATTACCTTTGCTGTCTTCCCTCTGCTTCTGTCCTCAGCAGCGCTCCCTCTCCGCTGTGAATGACACACTTAAGGAAGCTGCAGGTCCACACTGAAGAGTCATGCGATGGGCTGTACAGGCTTTCTGCTGCTGATGCTACACAATGGTGCCGCAGTGCCAGAAAGTCTGTACAGCCCATTGGTACACACAGGTAAGATTATGCTGTTGTTGCGAAGCAGCCATGTGGGTGTGCCCCCCCCCCATGCCCCGGAGCAGCCATGTGGGTTATGTGTCGGCCCTGGTCTATCGGACAGCTGTCGGGTTAACAACATAGATAATTGTATTATAAAAAAAAGTCTTTGAAAAGAGGAAGATCAAATTGTAAATATATCTTTAAAATTATATACGGTATTTAAAATATAACACATTGAACTGGAAGAGAACCCAATGTTTTGAATAGCCTGAGAATAATTTTCCCTCTTGTGTTTAATCTTATTTTGGCTGTACTGTTTAACTGAGATATTAAAATAAAAAGCAAAGCTGATAAAGCAAAAAATATATCAATATTTTATTTTTATTTGCCAAAGAATATAAAAATATGGCATTAAAACAAGAGAAAAGGTGCCTCCAAGTGAAGAACAAAGAAAGGGAAATAAAGGGAAAGAAGAGACCGGATGAATGAACTCCAGATCACTGTGGCAAAAATAATGAGGCGAGATCTTCAGAGGGTGCAACCCTAATAAGTTTATACAATTTATGAAGCCACGCTGCTTATTTTCTGTAATATCAGTTCATCTGCTTTGTAATACTGACTGTGTGCTTTTGCAAAAAATCCATTTACTAAATTAGGTCTTGTTGAAAAGTAGATGACAAAGGGCTATATTTACCTTTAATTTCTTTCCTCTGGGAACGTTGCTGCTCCAGGCTCGCTTATGATTGCAGCGAGCTCGGCAGCTTCCCTTTTAAAGTTTACCAATACTCACCCCTCCGGTGAGGTCCCACGAGGTCCCGCAATGTTCTCTGCACGCATCGCAGGCCACTTCATTCATATTTCATATAAATGAGGTTCTGTGCATGCGCATAGACTACATTGCAGGACTTAGAAAATTTTTAAGCCCCAATATGAAAAACCACTGTGCATGCGCAGTGTCTTCAAATTGGGGCTGAAATCTTCAGAGTCGGACGCGTCTCCCGGACAGGTGAGTTTTTATCTTTTTTTCTTTTTTTTTAATAAGGTTTTAAAATCCCACAAAAAAAAACAACCAAAAAAAAACATTTTTTTTTTACTTTTTTTTTTACATTACTGCATACTCCTTTATCCCAGCGGTGTCCCCATACATGCCCCCCTTTTCCCTCCCCCTATAACAGCTATTAGGGGGAGGAAAAGGGGGGGAACAAGGGGAGATCGCTGGGATAACTTCACTAACACCATCCTGAGATGGTGTAAGCTTTACCTTCGGAGCGGATTGATAATCTCCGATCAGGGGGTTAGTAAATTTAATGAAGAGCTAGCCCGCATTAAGAAAATCGGGCCGGCGAACAGATAACATATCAGAGCATCGTTATGGAAACAAGAGATTTCCATGGCAATGTCCCTTTTGTAAATCAGAGCTTTGTTTTAGGTGATAATGAACGTTTTTCAAGTAAAAACTGCCATTATCACCTAAACACGATAATTGCAAATAGAGCCCTTAGGGTCAGGTCACCATTAGACACAGCATTAATTGCCTTCCATTACCTGTCATGATGTTGTACTGCCCTTCTAGTAAACAGATCACAGTTGATCCACTATAACGCTCACAGTCAGGCTTCCTACAACTGGGCTCTATCAGAGAGTAGACTCTCTGCATCTGGCCATCCCCTAGCACAGTGGTTCCCAAATGCGGTCCTCAACAGTGCATGTTTTCCAGATCTTCTTGCTGGAGCACAGGTGTGTTCATTACTAACTGTTTAAAAGATTCACAGGTGGTATCATGAAATCCCTTGTTCTGTAGGGAGATCTGGAAAAAAATGCATTGTTGGAGAGCCTGTATAGTTTTTCTTCTTTACACCTATAACTAGACACTGAAGTGACCATGCAGTAGTAGAGGGTAATCTACAATGTCAGACATGAACAGAAATGTTGCACATGTAAAAGTGGGTAGTCAATTTGTTGAGTAGACCACTTACAGCTCGATTCTATTGGTTACTATGGATTTTGTAGGTAGTGAATAATATTACATAGCGATAAACCACTCATGACAGACAGAAATGGGTCATAGGCGTATTTATAATGGGTGCAGGGTCTTCAGTGCACATGGACCCCTCAGAACTGTGGAATTCATCCTGCCTGCATCCAAGTCCACATATCAGGGTTGGCAGGGGAAGGGGGGCCCATTCGGCATTCATTTCTTTCCCCCAAGATCTCCTAGAAGGAAGAAATAGATGCCAATTGAGCCCCCTTTCTCCTGCGGTGGGACTCTCCTGATTCACAGGCCAAAAAGGGGTGGGGCTTAAATTGCCCCATTAGGACCCGTCCCTTTTGATGTCTACAAATTGGGACAGTCCTGTCTCAGGGTAAGGGGGAGGGGGAAGGTGGCCATGTACAAATCCTGCATAATCCTGCCCTCACTTCTTAAAACACCCCTGAAATAGGTGTAAATGTAAATTGCAGAAATCAAGGCAGAACAGGAATTTTAAAAAAAGGAAATGCCTCATGTGAAAACACACCATATAGTGAAACTTTGCTCAGCTGCCTGTGCTCATGCATCATGGAAATGATTAATTCACTAACAATGGATATGTATCACCTGCGTCAACAAACCAGGTTGCATGTGGTCACATGTTCTAAATGAGGAAACATTAAGTTTGTGATAACATTTTTCTTTTGCAATTTCTGCTGTGAAGAATGGAGACGGTATATGAAGTAATCTAATATTCTTGTGCATACCTGTATGATTGTTTTCTGTTTTGTTTTTTTTCTTAAATATATTTTTAGATGAACTGAAAAAATACACTAAAATAAAGACTTAATAATGCACTAATTTGTACATTTACTTGTCTGGAATAATGTGATTTAACATTCTTTTATAATAAGGTACTTTGCAAAAGAAAAACTCATAAAACATGATAGGATTATGGGTTTAAATGAATAACTTTTTTTTTTTTTTTTTTTACAAAATATGCAAAATGTATTTAAAATATCAAATAGTTCTTATATTGTATTAATTTCTATTTCTTCCATTATCATTTCACACTACCCTCAACAATTTGATGCTCCTCTATTAATTTATTTTCTGGTTTAATGGTTTATTTATGTGTAACAGTGGTATCATAAAATCAAGATAAAAAGGTATGTATTTCTGTTTATAGGGAAGCAGAGGATTTACTTCAAGATAAGGATCCTGGATGTTTTCTTATCAGAGTAGGCGAAAGCAGAATTGGCTACAGCTTATCATACAGGTAATGCATATTATTATTATTGTTATTATTAATAAGAGTGGGTTTTTTTTAATCTCTAACTTTTATCCTACAATGTAAAGTATTTAAAGTGCAATAACTTATAGTGTGCATTCCAAAGATTTCATCTATAGGATTTCACCATCTTTTACTGAGATTTTTGCTTCTTTAAGACCAACCTTTAACTTTATGAACAAGCAATTTTTATAACTAGAAGAAATATGTGGTTTATGTAATCAGTATAGGCATCCATCACGCCATGGCATATATTTGGAATTACAGACAATTTGATTGCATGTATTTTAGTGCAGAGCTCAAAATTATAATGCCACAAAAATGACAATTCAATATTTAAGTCAGAAACCATATAATATGGTTTAATATATGTAAAAAGTGAGAAACACTATTAAATGCATAGAAAAAATCCCACACAAAAAAAAGTTTAAAAATACAATAAAAAATAAATAAAAAAAATTATATATACACTGAATTCACACAAAAACACCCAGATAAAAACTAGGGACACAAAAAGCCATAAACCCTATTAAGTGCTTTGACAAAGTCCCACAAAACCCAGATACACACACACACACATTAGTCACATAGGTTTAACCACACAACACCTCCTATCCTCCCTGCCTGCTGAAACTGTTGATACAGAATCTCCCAGCAGGGCAATTCAGCATCACAGTGGGGGGGGGGGGCTTGCTAAGCAGGGCGCCAGGTAAAAATTTGTAACTGGTACCCTGAGGGTTTCCGTCTTTCCCAATAAAAGTAATAAGGTTTCCGGCTTTTTGTGTGAATGTAGTTTAAAGCCAGATATTGTTGTGTGAACTCAGTGTATATTTAGAAACTTGTGTTTGTATCTGTCTTCTGTGGGGTTTTTCAACACATTTAATATGGTTTTCAGCTTTTTCGATACATTTAATATGGTTACTGACCTTTTCAATGCATTTAATATGATTTCCAGAATTTTGAGTAAATCTAGTTTAAATCTGGGCATTTTTTGTGTCAATTCAATGTGTTTCTGGCTTTTGTGGGACTTATCTGAATGTATTAAATTTACAGTTTTGAGTTTTTTCTATACGCTTAATATGGTTTGCGGATTCTTCAATAAATTTAATAGGGTTACCTGATTTTCCTGAATTAAATATAGATTTGGGTATTTTTGTGTGGATTCAGCGTGTACATGGCAAAGTGTGTGTATCTGGCTTTAGTGGAACTTTTTCATTGCATTTTATATAGTTTACGGCTTTTTCAATGCATTTAATATGGTTTCCAGCTTTTTGTGTTTCTAGTGTAGATCTGTTTGTTTTTGTGAATTTAGTGTATATGGCGCAGTGTGTGTATCTGGCTTTTGTGGGACTTTTTTCTAAATATTTTATTGGAAGTTATATAAGAAAGGTAATCATGTTGACGTACATTGAGATAACATTGAGTTATACATTTATGAGTACAATTCAAACATTTTTATACAATTATGCAGGTAAATATAGTCGTCTTATCTCATCTATCAGATATTATGATCAGAACTTCACTGTCGGCAATCATATCATCTTTTAATCTTAGGTTACATCAAAAGGGAGTGTTTCCGTTTAGTAACTCAAAATTATACCAAGAGGTTAATTGGAAGGTTTTCCTCAATAAATCTCTAGAACCTTGTGGTAGGGTGTTTATATATGGAAGCCAGGTGTCACAGAATTGTTCGACTAGTTTTTTTTTATTGTTTATAGTTGTTATCCAATCCATCTGATAAAAGTATGCTAATCTGCCTATCATCATGTTTATAGATGGCGGTTCTGGCAATATCCATTGTAAGAGAATTGCTTTTTTTTCCCCTGCCGCAGTTATTAGGAGCAATATCCGGTTTCCTTTTCTTAACATACGGTATGTGTTCTCTTCGTGTATATCCCAGAACACCCATTGTTTTGTAGGGGTAAATGAGATGCCAAGTTTGTATTTTATATAGTCTGCAATCGTGTCCCAAAAACTTTGTATCTTAGGACATGACCATAGGCAATGTATAAGGTCTAGAAAAAAAAGGGAGAGACACAGCGCTTAACTAGGATAGAACACTTGTAGGTAAAAACAGCAGCCGATAGTGGAGAAGTGGTGCCCCACTCAAAACTCAAAAGTAAATACAGAAAGAATGAACACTAGGCGCTTGTAGTTACCACACAAAAAAAAATAAAAATTATATATATTTCTAAAAAAAAAATTCAATCTACGATGTCCACAGTATTTAAAGGTAAGACAATGAAAATTTTCATTGTCTTACCTTTAAATACTGTGGACATCGTAGATTGAATTTTTTTTTTAGAAATATATATAATTTTTATATTTTTTTTTGGTAACTACATGCGCCTAGTGTTCATTCTTTCTCTAATGTATAAGGTCTGCCTCATTTTCTTGGCATTTAAAACATTTAGAATCAGATGAACGACCTATTATGAATCTTAGTTTTGGTGTTAAATATGCCCTATGTAAAATTTTAAAAGTAATTTCCATATAGCTACTCGATACCAATGTTTTTTCCATTTTTGTTGTGGCTTTCAGAAGTTCTGAGAGAGATAGTGACAGAATTGGGTTTGCCATTTCGCCATTGCCTTTGGTTATTGATTCTGGGTTCATTCGTGTACGAGTTTCAGAATAATTTTTGTAATCAAGAAGGAAGTGGATGTTTGGCATCGCAGCATGTCGTCTAGCCCCGCCCTCTCTCCATGTGATGGCATCAGGCGTAAAATTCTATCTATGTAGCTTCTAGCTTGTATATAGGAATATAAAGGTATTCTAGCATCCAGGAATTTCTCTTGCACCTGTGCATGTGTTAACGATTGAAGTGAATTTGGAATCAGAATGTGTGAGACAAGGTATGGATCTTTCGGGTTAAATACAGTTGAGGGCACACCATTCCTAAACTCTGGATTGTCAGTCAGGGGTAGAAAAACCGTGTACATATACGATAAGTTTAATTTAGAACGTACCTGTTTCCAAGACTTATATGTGATGTACAGTAAAGGGCTATCTTTTATCCTATAGATAAGATAACCCATAGATAAGATGTCTATTGATTTTGTATGTAGTAAAGCTGCCAAGTGTATTTTTGGCATGAAGGCTTGGTCTAATGTTGTGTTAGTATATTTGTTAGTGGCGTTTATAAAGTCAATTGCATACTTATAGTTGGCTGCTACATTATATTCCTGATTAGGTAGATTCATTTTGCCATTATTGCGAGGTTGTTGTAGCTTATATAAAGATGCTCTTGGTCTTTTTTGGAACCACATAAATGTTTGGAATGTCTTATTTAATCATTGTAAATCTTGTTTTGGAAATAAAAATGGTAGCATTTGTATGTGATATAATATCTTTGGAAAACTGACCATTTTTATCAGGTGGCAGCGTCCCAGAAATGAAAGTGGCAGGTTCCTCCATGAGTGTTATTCTGAAATTATTTTGTTCAATTGCAATTGAGAATGGTGCTTTGGAATGTTCAAGCCCAAGTATTTTAATGTGTGTGTCACCCATTTAAAAGGAAACCTACCTCCCCATCCCCTTTGAGCTGCTGGCAGGAAAGCCATTGCTTCCGTTTTCTGTGTATTAATAGTGAAACCTGAGACCTCTTTGTAGACTTCCAGTTTTTTTAATATGGATGGAATTGCTTCTCTAGGATTACTAATGTATAACATTAAATCGTCTGGAAAGGCAGATACTTTTAGCTCTAAATCTACTATTTTAATTCCTTTCCATTCTTTTTGTCTATCAAAGTGTCGGAGTAAAGGGTCTTGGGCGATATTAAAGAGAAGTGGGGATAAAGGGCACCCTTGTCGCGTTCCCCTGTGCAGTGAGAAGGTGTTTGTGTTCATATCGTTAATTGTAAGAAAAGCTTTAGGTTGGTCATAAATAAAGCAAAATATATGTAAAAATTTTGGGCTAAAATATTGGAACTTAAATAACTAGAAAAAACAATAAAAACAATCTCTATGGCGTTAGTTAGTGTTATACCAATAATTCACAGTTGGACAGCTGCTATCACTGGGAGAAACCCACTCCCATTGAAAGAAAAAACCATAGAAAAAAAGATAGTGCTTGACATTGTGATATCCTATAAGTTGAAAGCCACAAGTACAAAGTTACAAGTAGTTCATATTAAGTCTGCAAATCAACGCTTTGATACTGTTTCAACTTGTATCTATATGTGGAAAGTTTACATATACAAGGCTATGGACTGTCGATTTTAATACATGTGAACTCTATTATATGATAAGTCACTAATTGAGATATTGCTATACAGTGGATCATTTTTCTGTCATATAGCATTTGCTATAGAGGTTTTTCCAGAATGGGCATGTACAGTCATTTATTGTTATTTTAGGGCAGCTCATTTTCTGTGTAAGTGATTGGGGATTAGTTGTGGATTTCAGTGCATTAATCTGATATTCTCCTTTTAGAAATATTGTTGTATTTTTAGTGCAATAAACTTTTCTACAGTGGGAATAGCGCTATCTTTTTTTCTATAACTTAAATAACTGTGTGAAATGTGCCCAAGAAATACAGACAAAGGCTTTATCTGCATCTGTGGCTATTAAATGCCGTATCTTATGCGTGAGTCTATACCCTTTGTAAAGCCTGTCTGTGCCTGATGTAGTAGTGTAGGTAGGAATTGCTGGAATTGCTGGAGCCTGGTGGTTAATATTTTTGAAAAATTTTTAGATCCTGGTTTAGTAGAGATATAGGTCAATATGACTGCACTAGTTATCTTTATTTGGCTTTAGAAGGACTATTATTCTGGCTAAGTTAAATCCCTCAGGGACCGGGTTGCCTTCTAAGATAGAACTAAATAATGTAGTTAGATGAGGTACTAAATGATCTGACAATATTTTATAATATTCTGAACTCAACCCATCCGGTCCCGGAGATTTACCGTTTTGTTTTTTTATTGAGGCTATTGTGTGTTTATTTTCTAACTCCGAGAATGGAGCAGAAAGGATATCCCTCTCAGTTGGTGTAAGTTTTTTTTAGGGGCTGCTTCCTTGATAAACTGAATATCCTCCTGGAAATTATCCAGTGGAGCTTCGTATAATTTTTAGTAGTAAGACAGAAATTCATTCGATATTTGGTTGGGGTCTAACATTGTCTGATGGGTATCTGATTTTTAAAGATGTGATTCTTCTTTGTAAGGTGGAATTTCTAATTAAATTGGCAAGTAATTTTCCCGGTTCATTGCCCCAGGGAAAATATTTATGTTTTTGAATATCTACATTTAATTGTGCCAATTCTGTGCAGAGTCTATCATATATGCTTTTTATTATCTGGCTCTGGCCTATACCATGTCATGGAGCAGTAAATCAGAATATGCCCTAGTTGTGGGACTTTTTAATTGCACTTTATATATTTTCCGGCTTTTTCAGTGCATTTAATATGGTGTGCAGCTTTTTGACTCTAGTGTGTTTATGTGAATCCAGTGTGTATATGGCACAGTGCCCCTAAATCAGACTTAAGTACGTGCTGATTTACAAAAGTACTCTAAGTGGCAAGTACACTCCAATGACACTCCCATCATTCTTACGGATTTCAGCTGACTTTTGCCACTATAGGCCTACTTTAACTTTCTGTGCGTATGTTTGTGCGGAGTTTGTGAAAGTAAGAAGAGAAGTGATTAACCCAGCCCAAACTGTCCAATTTAAATGCCTCCCCCCACCCACTTTTCTTAACCTCGTTCTTACGTAGTGCTGGCACGCCCCTTCTTACGAATGTCATTAGGTTCTTAGATCGACTCGGTGTGTAATGAGTTCTTATGTCTAACATCTACCGCCCATGTGCAGATAGCCTGCATATTTTTGGGAATGTTATTACATAGAAACATAGAAAGTGACAGCAGATAAGAGCCACATGGCCCATCTAGTCTGCCCATTTATTTATTCAAAACTATACTGACCCTAAACCCTATTTACCCTCAATTTGGTTTACAATTTAGGATACCCTTATATTTATCCCAGGCATGTTTAAATTGTTCTACTGTATTGGCCTCAACCACCTCAGATGGGGGAATATTCCATTTATCTATCACCCTTTCAGTGAAGTAATTTTTCCGCACATTTCCTTTGAATCTACCACCCTCCAGTTTATATCCATGCCCTCGTGTTCTATTACACCTTTTCTTTTGAAAAATGGTACCCTCCTCTAGCTGGTCACAACCCTTGATGTATTTGAAAGCTGCTATCATGTCCCCACTCTCCCTTCTCTGCTCCAAGCTATACATGTTTAGTTCCTTTAGCCTTTCTTGGTATGATTTGTTACAAAGGCCATGGACCATTTTAGTTGCTCTTCTTTGCACAGTCTCTAATGTATTTATGTCTTTCTGGAGATATCGCCTTCAGAACTGAACACAGTATTCTAGGTGTATACGCAATCTACGCATTGAAACGATACGCAGATTACGTACAATAGCTACTACGCATGCGCAGTAGCTACTGTTTATTGAACTAAGTCCGTCTATGGAAGACGGAGGTAGTTCTGGATCCGGCCATAGATTATTAGGTCTGAATACTGCCCACTGTGTGTATCTGGCACTTGTGGTATTTTTTCAATACATTTAATGAGGGTTCCAGCTTTTTTCTAATGCATTTAAAAGGGTTTTCAGATTTTCCGTATATATTTAATGTTATTTCCAGGTTTACTCTCTGTCCACAAATGCCAAATTGCCTATAAAGGGATTAAATTATGGGTAATGTAAACTAGGAAAGGACTATGCAAATTATTTTTGCTAATGTGTTAAATCCTGGTTTGCTGTGTAGATTTTAAACTAATTAGCTTAAAAATCAATATATTTGTTTACTTTGAATGAATCCTTTACAGCTATGAGAAAGGTGTCTTGAGATATCTTGTTGCTAACAATGTTTATTGGTAAACTGTTCAATGACAGTACATTTTCTCTCCTTGTAGAGCTACAGATCGTTACAGGCATTTTATGATTGATGTCTTGAAAGATCAGCAATGCAAACTTTCAGGAGATGCAAAAGTCCACAGAACACTAGAAGACTTAGTAAAGTTTCATACACAATATCCCTTGTACCCTTATAAAGAACTTTTAACTTATCCTTGCGGTCAGGTATGTCTCATAGTTGGTCTATTAATATTATTTTGTGTAAAACACATTTGCAGGTTTCAGAGGTTTAATAAAAAACTAATTAACAATATAATTTGCAGGGTCAGTTTATAATGGGGCAGATAGAACTACCCACAAAAACTATCCCATGACAGGTGCTGAAAATATTTTACACTGCTCATGGCAAGCTGTGAGGGGAATCTATATGAAAAATTATGTACATCCCCTTACAGCTTTCCATACCCACAATGTCACCCCAATTTATTATATAGAGGGTTTACATCATGCTCATGACCACACCCCTCTGAAGGCACACAGTAGTCCATTGATCATTTTTGGCCCCTGGTCCATGTGGATTTTATGATATTTGTAATATATGTTACGCATGTTATTTTACAAATAGTGTAAAAACACAATGCTATATTCAGAACTGAGATAGAAATATATATAGAATGTGATGGCAGATAAGAACCACTTGGGCCATCCAGTCTGACAATTTTTTCCTTATTTTATGTTAAACCATAATGACCCTAGACTAGATCTTGCTCCAGTTTCCATCAGATTGCGAATTCTTTTTCATTCTGCACACGCACACCTCTGTGATTGAGTGAATCCATGCCTCAATCAGTCTTACGTGACACTTCAAACAGAGGAGCTAAGATGAGTTTACTAGTGGGCAGTCTGTCATAGTCACTGTACAGACTATGCCATTAGTTCTCAAAAGGCAGTATTAAAAAAAATCATAATAATGGACCTGATCCAGACCCCTGCACACTTTCCATACATGTGAGAGTCTGTCCGTCTGACAGAGTGAGGGGAGTGCACGCCCCCTGTCACTCCCCTCTCTCATGCGGGCTTTATGCCAGCTTTCGCTGCCATAAGCCTGCCTTAAGTCCATCGTGCGGATCAGCGACCCGTACAACCGCTGATCCACACCAGTGTGGGAGCCCTCTACTCCACTGTACCTTTACCAATGCTTCCCTCCCAAGCCACTTTAGCGGGCAGAGGGGAAGCGCAGCTCATTTGCTTGCAAATGCACTCGTATGGAGCTAAGTTCATTACGAACCTTGCTACGCTAGGGTTACTATTGTAACCCTAGCATAACATCTGAAGGGCGCATGTGCCCTTCAGTCAAATCAGATCACTTATGCACCTTGCGTGCGTAAGTGACCTGACGTTATCAGGTCTGGATCCGGCCAAATATTTTTATAATATGCTGCTAACACTATAATACTATAAAAAAAATATTCATCATACTTTTGATTTAGGTGTAATGAATCACAATTTCAGTCCTCTTGAATTGATAAAAATTGATTGGTATAATCAAAAGAACACTGGTTATGTAGCATAAGCAGTATTGATATATTCATTTAATTAATTAAATCAATACTCTAAGATGATATGTGATGGTCTGAGATCATGAGAATACACTGTATCCAAATATAGCAGTAAACAACCAACAACTTAATAAGACAAATAAAACATGAACATAAGTAGCAAATGGTTAAAAGTGTTCACATGGGAGCTCCCAAAATTTAGTGGCCAGGAATCAGGGCAGTAGAGAGTTTAGAGCAACTGTATGTGTTACTTGGGTAGAGTAGATATCATTCCAGACCTAAACAGGCAGGTTTTGCAAAAAGATATACAGCGACAACCATAAGCAGTAATAAGCCATGGTATTACCAGTCTGCAGGATGAGAAATTTAAGAGCATATGAGTTCCATGAACAAGCAGGGAGATGCTGTGTATCGCAGCTCCATCCAGGTCACAGAACACCAGTTCTACTAGATTTACCTTTGTCTCGCCCCATTTAGAACCTCCTAGCAAATGGAGACTGCTAGCAGGTGTTAAACTAACTACACATTGCAGTTTTTTCTAATGATTATTGCTCAAATGATAAATGATTGTTTAAAACAATATCATTCAAGTCTGTACGCTGCAGATATCATTCATAATCATTGCAAAGTACACAAAATTGCTTGATCGCAACTCTTAAACCGTTTACTTTTACAGATCAACAGTTAAAAAATAAAAAACTGAACCTAACATGTGTAATGTGTACATCACTGATTGGCAATTCAAAACAGTAGAAAATATCTGTTCATGTGAAAAACTTTAGTGTGTTCCCAGCTTTGGTTAGCTGTAGCAGTTGGCCACCTGAGATTCAAAGAAACCAAAACATCTTGCCATCCGTCTCAGAAACTCTGGCAACGAATTCCAGGGTTTCATACACAAGCAAGTAGATAAGTCCTTCTTAGGAGAATTAAAACACAACTGACATACTGACATATAACTTGAATTTTAATGCAAAGACTTATAATGTGATCATTTTTTGATGTATGGTTAGACATTCAATAG
Organism: Limnodynastes dumerilii; assembly: GCA_011038615.1. Lineage (NCBI taxonomy): Eukaryota > Metazoa > Chordata > Amphibia > Anura > Limnodynastidae > Limnodynastes > Limnodynastes dumerilii. Next base: position 1,060,123 of record WWET01000039.1, on the reverse strand, counting down.
TCTGTTCTTTATTTTTCCACACTTCTGTAAATTTGCTTTATTGTGTGACCTATTATTATTATTGTGTGACAAGCAAAAAGGTAAAACACACTTGTGGGGCATAGTAATGCAAAATCAACCTGAACTTACTTTTGTTACAGAAAACAACATCTGCTGCTGATTATGAAGAATTATTTGAAAACACACAGACATGTGTAGCACCCATTCCAAATTCAGTGAATACTGCTACTGGGGCATCTGAAGTACCCATAGAACTACATCGCCCCTCTGTACCACCTAGAAGACTTCAAGCTGATGTAATCAATTCACAAATTATAAACAACTCAAACAACCTTCCTCCAGTCCCACCAGAAAACAGACTCTATCCCTCATTGCCTACACAATTCCAGATGTCAAGCAATGCTGTAAGTAACTTGAGAAGGGAATTCAGTGTAGGACATCCTACAATAGTATCCTATAACACTGTTATGGCACAGAGTTTGTCATTTGAAGTAATAAAGGGGAATATTTGCCATAAAAGTAATACAAATATAATACAATAAATAACCAATATAAAGCTGTAATAAAATAAAGCAATAAAGGTAAAAAAAAAGAAAGTTTGTTCTAATAAAATGGTTTTGCTGGGCTGTACACTTGCACCTGTTTTGCCCTTAAACTCAAGCTCTGGACAGCTGTGTGCCATAATTTATTCCCTATATGCAAATTAAAAAATGAGTTTGCATCCCTCATATTACAACATGCCTAATCCTCATGGTTAACTATCCAAAAGCAGACATTTCAAATGTAAGAAGCTTAAGGTACACATCACCACCTCGATCTATCAGTTTTTGCTATGAATACCAGTGTTTGTTAGTTGATAGGTTTCATGCAATTTAAGGCTTTTGCGTGTTCTACATCTTCAGGGAAGAAGCAGAATTCTAGAAATTATAGGGCCGATCCTCGTTTACGGCCGTCAGGGGTATTACATACACCTCGTTCGTAATTGCCCTGTGTGGAAGGTTGTGTGCATGCGCACAACCTTCTTACGTACGCCAGCTCTCACAATAAAGGGGATGTCCCCACCATTACGAATAGACATGGTAATGAGAGGACGGGGTGGGGAAGCCCCGCTACGATCAGGTATGTGGCCTTAAGGCCGCATACGTTATCGGAAAAGTTAAGGTAGGAAACTGGACACATAAGTGTCCAGGTTTCCTACCGAAAGCGGGGAGTGCACTCCCCACTACGATGCCAGTCGTGATGACCTTGGGCGCCCGTAAGGCACCCTTAGGTCTGGATCCGGCCCGATGTGTATAATTCAAATACACATAAGCAGAAACAATGCATTTTCTAGTGTGTATTGAGTCCACTACTTAAAAGAGTCTTAGTAGCAGCTAATAATGGACATTTAAAGTCCATAACCAGAAAACTGGATTTTTAATGAAGCCAGAACATTAAAGACTGGTCATTGATTCACTACACAACATAAATAAAGACAATACAAACCTGTATGCTTACGCATGCTATTATATAAAGCATTTATACAGGGATTGGTATATGTATATGCACACTAGTCAAATAACCAGGTGCCTATGGTTATATATTCCTATGTGATTCCTTCTAGCCAGTTGATATATTACTGAACCTTCCCACAATGCATTTTTATAGTGTGAACTCCATGAGATTTGTTCTTGGAGAGAGAACCTCAACATTTGTGTAACTTTGTATGTCTTAGTAATTTACAATTCAATGAAGATATGTGAACAACAAGAAGCAAGAAAAACAAACACAAACAAATAAATAAGAAACCAGTCGTAAAATGCTTTCTAAAACACAAAAGACACAAAAGAAAGTTTGTAATAAATAGGTAGGCAGTAATATACTTACAAATTTTATAATCCAAAATCATAATATAAGTAGGAAAACAGCTACTGCTTTGTTGATAATATATATTCTCAAGGTTTTTTAAGTGTACACACATACAACATAGAGGGGACAGTAAAAAACAGTGCCAATGCTAGCATAGGGCTGTATGCACACCTAAGAATGAGTTAGATGCGGACAGAACCGCACCTAACTCACTGCTGGTGCAGCCTATAACCCTAAGAAGCTTCTTAGGTGTGAATACGGCCCATAGTGTTTAGTATGTACTTAGTGTAACATAAGGGTAGTAACAGGTTATTGCACGTCAAGGTATGGGGCTAATATATACTCACATACAAGAAACACTACAGTTGTTAATCTGTCTGAAATTTCAGACTCACACTGTTGTTATCTCAGAAAAAGGGTTTAAAGATAAGAGAATAGCAACCAAGGCGTTTCGTCCTACAATTATATATTTCTTTTATTGGCAGCACACTATGGGGTTAGTTTGCACAGCACCTTTACTGTACTTATAGACAAAACTGTATGTTCAAGTTGAATAAGACACAAATATTAAAGTGTTAAGCAGAAAAATGAGTTTGAGGAGAAAAAGCATGATAATAGAGATATAATAGAGAATAATGAAAGCATATATACACTTGACAATTACTTTTTTTTTCTCTTTGCAGGTGCCTGTGTCCCCAGTTCCTCACAAATATATGTCAAAGTCAAAAAGTGTAGATTTCTCATTCCCGAATGAGGCTGACAATGCAAACTCACAATTTAAAAATGGTGAAACCCAAGGTGTCTCAAAGAAACCCCTGAGAGCATGTCGCAGTGCAGTGACTAAAGCAGTCTCTTTAGTAACCGAAGGAGAAGTAGCTCATGATTTAAAGAAAATGGAAAATGCTATGGCAGCACATATAAAAAATGTAAAGGAAAACTTTGGTCGCCTTGGGCATACAGTACAGAAGCCCAAATGCTCTACAGGGCTGCAAAACAATAACAAGGCAAACATTCCAGATGAATATAAGAAACCTCCCCCTTTTGCACCAGGATTTTGATAAATGAAAGCTGTTAGCCTGATCAGTGCTCTATAATTGTACAGATTTGTGTGCAATGTACTTTTATGAACACAATAGTTGTTACTGCACTCTGTTGCTATGCTGTGAAAACTGTTATGTGCAAAGACAAAACATACAGAGAAAAGTGTGAAAAATGGAATGGTAAATAAATATGTGTAGAGAAATTGTGATTTGCAAACCCCTGATCCTGTACATAGAACCATTTCAAGATAACAAATAACAGAAAGATTCGCAGTTAGTGGATAAGACTGGCTATCTAGCTGTTGCTATGGTATACACTGCTACAGTACATTAGTCAAGTCTGCTGAGTCACTTAGTTACTTAAGGCTTTCTTGATATATATGTTGAAAGAATATTTAAGTTACCTGTTACAATTTTGTACTAACTGTATTGTTGACAAAGAATAAAAAGTAAATAAATGTATTTTGACACTGCCAAAATATTCACCAGACAGAATACTATAATAGGGCATTAAATGTAGGTAATTTTTTATAATCTTTAGTCTTATGTCGTTAATATTTAATTCCTAATTCTCCTTTTCCTGTGTCAGAATCAATATAATTTTTGTGAGAGGAACAGTGTCAAAAGAGTCTCCATTAAGAACCCGTTAAAATAAATGGGTTATGGGTTTGCAGTTTGCAGTTTGAAAATATTGTTTATGACTTCCTCCTCAGTGATTGGTACTGGTCTTCTAAAACAGGCCCAGTTAAACTGTGGCTCTCCAAAATGCTCAGCTAGTTATCAGCTATGTCTAAAGTAGACAAAAAAAAAACCAACAAAGAACCAATATGATATTGAGGAATTTTAAGATTACAAATATCTTGTATACCCCAGTTATATCTTTTTCAGGTCATCCCCCAAAAAGCTCTAAGATAAATACTATATAAATAAAGAATGTCAGCCATTTCAGGGTTTAAGCATTACTGGTTGTGTTTTGCAATATGATTAATGAGAGCATTTGTATTGACATATATGTAACTGTAGGGGCATTGGATTTCCACTGTGAAATATGTATGAACTTGTCTGCAATCAATACAACAATATGTATCTACCGTTTTAACATAATACTTCTTGGTTTATGCCATTGATATATGTCTTTTTTCAGTCTATAAAATGTTGATACATTTCTGTGTTATGTTAATGGGAATGTGGCACAATCGGCGGCAGACGCCGCCGGACTTACCTGCCGCAGTCTCGCTCCTCCAGTCCTGGTCACTCCTGTCGGCGTGCAGTGGTCCTGTCTGGCGGGAGCTCCGGCTCATGGGCGCCGCCATGACAGTCCGCGGCACATGACGGCGGGGGACCAATCGGAAACAAGCAGGCCGATGCACGTGACCCCTGCAGCCAATCAGCTACAAGAGAGGGGTATTTAAACCCTGCCAGAGCTACCTTCTGTGCCAGATCTACTTTGTCACAGAAGGAGCCTGGTTATCTCTAGTGTCTGTCTGCAATCCAGTTCCAGTAGCTGTCTGCAATCCAGTCCTAGTGCCTGTCTGCAATCCAGTTCCAGCATATTGCCAGCAATCCAGTCCAGCATATTGCCAGCAATCCAGTCCAGCATATTGCCTGCAATCCAGTCTGGCAGTCGAGTTCGGCAGTCCAGTCCGGCAGCCCAGGCCTGCTTTTCCGACCTGCAATTCAGTGCAATATACTTTCCTGAACCCCGTCTGTGTTTCTACGTGACCCCATATGCGCAAGCATTATCTGAGGGCTCCCTGTTTTATCTTCAAAACCCCGACTCCATCCTCTCTCCAACCCACAGTTAATTCCGAAACCACCCAGGCCGTGATAGTTAGATCTGGCCATATGGATCCGTCCGGGCAAAACCCTCAGGGGCCTGTTGCCGTGTTCAGTCTCCAGGACAGAGTCCAGACACAAGAGGCAGCTCTCTCTCAAGTAGTTACCTGCCTCCAGCAGTTGACAAACCAGATGGGAGCCGTACAACAAGTTATGATGGCCCAAGGTCAAGCATCAGCTTTTATATCCGCTCCAGTATCCGTGGGTTCCAGAATCCCTTTGTCTACTCCGGCCAAATTTTCCGGAGATCCTGCCCAGTGTTGTGGTTTCCTGAACCAATGCAAATTGCTGTTTGAACTCCAGCCGGACAACTTCCCCACTGATCGGGCCCGGATAGCTTACATCATCTCTCTGCTATCGGGGAAAGCCTTGGCATGGGTTTCACCACTTTTGGAGAAGTCAAGTCCTATCTTATCTTCGCTAACGGACTTTCTGAAAACTTTCTGGACTATTTTCGATGAGCCTGGACGTACCGCATCTGCCGCATCTGACATTCTTCGACTTCGCCAGAGGGATCTATCAGTTGGGGATTACACCATCCAATTCTGCACCCTGGCATCGGAGCTTTCATGGGATGAGGAGGCGTTGATGTCCATTTACCAGGAAGGTCTATCAGACCGCATTAAAGAAGGACTGTTATCTTGTGTCACGCCTACTACCCTGGATTCATTGATTTCCACATGCGTCCGAATTGATATTCGCCAACAGGAACGTCGAGTCGAACACCGAAAGATCACGAACCCCAAAATATCTGCTCATCCTTTGCCCCGTTCTCCCGTTCTTCCCATAGAAGAACCAATGCAGCTCGGCAGATCCTGTATTACCCCCCAAGAAAGACAACGCAGGATTCAAGAAAACCTCTGCTTTTATTGCCGGGAATCTGGGCATACCCGTTTGCAATGTGCCAAGCGCCCGGGAAACGCCCGCTCCTGATTGATGTCGAGGAGGTCAATCCAGGAGTCCCAGCCCGCTCCTCGATCCATCGTGACTGTCTGATTCCTCTAACCGTGGTCAATGAGAACGGCGGAGAATTTTATTACCAAGCACTTCATGGAGCAACACTGATTACCCACAGAATCACTTTCAGCACCTACTTACCTTACGGCAGTGGACGGAAGCCGTATACCGGGGGGATCCATCACTCTCCGTACCCTACCTCTTACCCTTCGTGTTGGAGCACTACATTCCGAGACTATTCAATTTCTTGTACTCCCTTCTTCCATCATTCTCGGACTACCCTGGCTTCAAACTCACAACCCCCATGTGGATTGGGTAACATCTGAAGTTCTCAGTTGGGGCTCCGAATGTTTCCAGAGCTGTCTTGCCAAGGTGTCTCCCCTTCGGTTAGTGAATCAATCTGCAGATAATGAACTTCCAGTGCCGTAGCAAGAATTTGCGGATGTCTTTTCTCCTAGAGCTGCCGATAAGTTGCCTCCCCATCGTCCATGGGACTGCCCAATTGACTTAATTCCAGGGTCAACTCCTCCACGTGGCCGAACTTATCAACTGTCGATTCCCGAGACTCAAGCCATGTCCAAGTACATCTCTGAGAATCTTTAACGTGGCTTTATTCGTCCTAACGTGGCTTTATTCGCCCCTCCACCTCTCCCGCTGGGGCCGGATTCTTTTTTGTTAAAAAAAAAAAAGGATGGAAGCCTTCACCCTTGCATTGATTACAGTGGTCTCAATAACATAACAGTGAAGAACAAGTATCCTCTACCTCTTGTTCCGGAGATGTTTGATAGAATTCGTGGAGCTCAAGTGTTTACCAAACTAGACTTACGGGGGGCATACAACCTCATTAGAATCCGTTCCGGAGATGAGTGGAAAACCGCTTTCAGCACCTGGGACGGACACTACGAATATCTGGTAATGCCCTTCGGGCTTAGCAATGCTCCAGCCGTATTCCAGAGTTTCGTCAATGAGATCTTCAGGGATCTCCTGAACAAATCAGTCGTAGTATACCTAGACGACATCTTGATTTTCTCTCAGTCTCTGGAAGATCATCGTCTCCAAGTCAAGGAGGTGTTGTCCTGTCTGCGTCCTCATCATTTATATGCCAAGTTAGAAAAATGCCTCTTTGAGGTCAAGGAGGTAACTTTCCTTGGATTCATCTTGTCCGGTTCAGAGCTCCGTATGGATCCCGCCAAAGTGCAAGTGGTCCTGGAATGGCCCCAACCTCTGACCACCAGGGGTATCCAACGCTTTATAGGATTTGCCAATTTCTATCGGAGATTCATTCGTAGCTACTCCACCATTTTGGCACCCATCACCCCCTTAACCAAGAAGGGGTCAAATCCCTCCAAGTGGCCATTGAAAAGCACCACAGCCTTCCTCCAGCTTAAAGAAGCGGAGGTCAAGGAGATAGCTTTCCTTGGATTCGTAGCTCCGTATGGATCTCGCCCAAGTGCAAGCGGTCTTGGAATGGCCCCAACCTACGACCACCAGGGGTATCCAATGCTTTATAGGATTTGCCAATTTCTACCGGAGATTCATTCGTAGCTACTCCACCATTCTGGCACCTATTATTTCCTTAACCAAGAAGGGATCAAATCCCTACAAGTGGCCATTGGAGAGCACCACAGCCTTCCTCCAGCTTAAAGAAGCGTTCGCCATAGCTCCAGTTCTGCGTCAGCCTGATCTCGCTCTACCCTTTATAGTAGAGGTGGATGCCTCATCTGAGGGTGTAGGAGCTATACTGTCCCAACGTTTCTCGGATGGACAGATCCATCCCTGCGCCTATTTCTCTTGGGAGTTTCAACCCGCCGAAAGAAACTACCCAGTTGGTGAAAAGGAACTTTTGGTCATGAAGCTCGCACTTGAGGAATGGCGATACCTGCTGGAAGGAGCAGCCCATCCATTTACCATTTTAACCGACCACAAGAATCTCTTGTATCTCCAGACCGCTCGTTGCCTCAACCCTCGCCAAGCCAGGTGGTCTTTATTCTTCTTCCATTTTCTCTTCTCCCTGCAGTTCACCCCGGGATCCCAGAATCGAAAAGCTGATGCTCTATCCCGGTCCTTCTCAACCTCCGAAACCGAGACAGGGAAGGAACAACTAATTTTAAAACCTATCCAGATGGCAACCACACAACTTGTCAAGCCTCCACCGTCTGGGAAAACTTTTGTCCCTCAGTCTCTCCGTCGGAAAATCTTACTATGGGCTCACGCCTCAAAGTTTTCAGGTCATGCCGGAGTCAAAAGAACCATTGCACTCCTCGCCCGTTCGTAATGGTGGCCAACTCTTCATCAGGATACCACCGAGTTCATTGCTGCCTGTGCTCAGCATAAAGTTCCTTGCAAACTTCCTCTAGGACCTCTTCAGCCTCTTCCTGTTCCAAAGACCCCTTGGTCTTGCATCTCAATGGATTTTGTGACAGACCTTCCACTATGCGATAAATTCAACACCATCTGGGTAATAGTGTATAGGTTCTCCAAGATGGCCCATTTCGTCCCTCTCCGTGGTCTTCCCTCCGCACCAATGCTAGCTAAACTCTTCGTGCAACATATATTCCGGTTACACGGATGTCCAGAAGAGATAGTTTCTGATCGAGGAGTACAATTCACGGCAAGATTCTGGAGATCGTTATATGCTAGTCTCGGAGTTAAGCTCAAATTTTCATCAGCCTACCATCCCCAGGCCAACGGGCAGACAGAGAGAGTCAACCAAGATCTCGAGACTTTCATCCGCCTTTACGTATCTTCCTCCCAGGATAACTGGGTCCAACTTCTACCTTGGGCAGAGTTTGCTCATAATTATCACTATCATGAGTCTCTAGATACCACTCCGTTCAAAGTTGTGTTCGGGCAACATCCTAGAATTCCACCATTTTCTGTACTTCCTGCCTCACAGGTTCAACCATCTGAAGTTCTCCTCAAAAGTTTCTCTGAATCTTGGAGAAAGGTTAGAACCTCACTATTGAAAGCATCTAGTCGTTACAAGGCACAAGCTGATCGCAAAAGAAGGGCTGTTCCTCTCTTACATCCAGGAGATAAGGTGTGGTTATCCTCCAAAAATCTTCGGCTCAGGGTACCCTCAATGAAATTCGCACTTCAATACATTGGACCCTTCAAGATATCCAAAGTTGTTAATCCTGTGGCGTACTAACTGGACCTTCCACCTTATCTCTGAGTACCTAACGTATTTCATATCTCTCATCTCAAACCGCTAGTTATTAACAAGTTCTATACACCTATCAAGAGGCCTCCCAAGGTAGTTGGATCTGCAGATAATGAGTTTGAGGTCAAAGAAATCATTGATGCCCGAATACGACATGGTCATCTCCAGTTCCTGGTCGATTGGAAAAGATATGGTCCTGAAGAACGTTCTTGGACTCGTGCATCAGATATTAAAGCTCCAAGACTCATCAAGAAATTCCTGGACAAATATCCTTCCAAGGCCAAACTTGGGTGTCCAGAGGCCACCCTTAAGGGAGGGGGTGGTGTCACAATCGGCGGCAGACGCCGCCGGACTTACCTGCCGCAGTCTCGCTCCTCCGGTCCTGGTCACTCCTGTCGGCGTGCAGCAGTCCTGTCTGGTGGGAGCTCCAGCTCATGGGCGCCGCCATGACAGTCCGCGGCACATGACGGCGGGGGACCAATCGGAAACAAGCAGGCCGATGCACGTGACCCCTGCAGCCAATCAGCTACAAGAGAGGGGTATTTAAACCCTGCCAGAGCTACCTTCTGTGCCAGATCTACTTTGTCACAGAAGGAGCCTGGTTATCTCTAGTGTCTGTCTGCAATCCAGTTCCAGTAGCTGTCTGCAATCCAGTCCTAGTGCCTGTTTGCAATCCAGTTCCAGTAGCTGTCTGCAATCCAGTCCTAGTGCCTGTCTGCAATGCAGTTCCAGTATATTGCCAGCAATCCAGTCCAGCATATTGCCTGTAATCCAGTCCTGCCTGCAATCCAGTCCGGAAGTCCAGGCCTGCTATTCCGATCTGCAATTCAGTCCAATATACTTTCCTGATCCCTGTCTGTGTTTCTACGTGACCCCATATGCGCAAGCATTATCTGAGGGCTCCCTGTTTTATCTTCAAAACCCCGACTCCATCCTCTCTCCAACCCACAGTTAATTCCGAAACCACCCAGGCCGTGATAGAATGGCTATAATGGATATGAACCTTAGGCCTTAGCGGTAATAAAGAATTTAATTTATGCAGTGGTTTGCTTAAGAACAGTTTGTAAAATTATCCACATAACTATACAACAGCATGTTATACAGTTGAAACTCGAAAAATTTGAATATCATTCAAAAGTTCATTTATTTCAGTAATTCAACTTAAAAGGTGAAACTAATATGTTATATAGACTCATTACATGCAAAGTGACATACTTCAAGCCCTTATTTGTAATAATTTTTATGATTATGGCTTACAGCTTATGAAAACCCCAAAATCAAAATCTCACAAAATTAGAATAATGTGAAAAGGTTCAATATTATAGGCTCAAAGGGCCTGATCCAGAACTACGTCCGGCGCATGCGCCGGACTGATGTTGCCCGGCGTAGCTACGTCCATAGGAACAGCGTAGTGACGCTGGAGGGGACGTCCCCCCAGTATTACTACGTTATGGTTAGTGAGTGTAGGCGGGGGGAGTTAGTTTAATGAGGGAGGGAGGGCTTTGCGTTACAACGCTCCTGTGCGAGCGTATTTTCCATTGCTTACGCCGGCTGAAGTTAGGGTAGCCTTCAGCCGGCGTAAGCAAGGAAAAATACGGCCGCTCAGGGGGAGTGTCGGGGAGAGTAGACGCTGATACGCTGTGCTTTAGTAAGCACAGCGCATCGGCGTAGTTCTGGATCAGGCCCAAAGTGTCACACTCTAATAGAAAGTTAAGTGGAAGGGCAAAGTGTGGAAGAAAAAGGTGTACAAGCAGCAGGGATGACTGCTGCTTGTAGAGGATTGTCAGGAAAAAGGCATTCAAAAGTGTGGGGGAGCTGCACAAGCAGTGGACTGAAGCTGCAGTTAGTGCATCAAGAGCTACCACACCCAGACGGATCCTGGACATGGCCTTCAAATGTCATATTCCTCTTGTCAAGCCGCTTCTGAACAACAAACAACGTCAGAAGCATCTTACCTGGGCTAAAGAAAGAAAGAACTGGTCTGTTGCTCAGTGGTCCAAAGTCCTATTTTCCGATGAGAGCAAATTTTGCATCTCATTTGGAAACCAAGATCCCAGAGTCTGGTGGAATAAGACCTTTTTTTTTTTTTTATTTTATTTCATGTTATATTCTAATTTTGGGAAATTTTGCTTTTGGGGTTCTCATAAACTGTAAGCCATAATCATAAAAATTTATACAAATAAAGGCTTGAAATATCTCACTTTGCATGTAATGAGTCTATATAATATATTAGTTTCACCTTTTAATTTGAATTACTGAAATAAATGAACGATATTCAAATTTTTCGAGTTTCACCTGTACATGCATATTACTACACACATCATTTTAAAGAACCAGTGTCCATGTTACTGTTAAATGATAAAGCAGCAATGTTATACTTGTCAACACTGTTCACATAATTATACTACTGCAGAATTGAAGTTACACATGTTACACATATACTATTCCCATATTTTTACAGTAGTGGCAGAAGTGTCCAGCAGATGTTACGCCACGTAACTCTGAACGTACGTACCAGCCACGTATCAACAGCATAACTACGAACAAAGGGGCGTGACAGCCATTTGTCACCTGTAATTATGCTTCGGAGTCGGGGTGAGACATTTAAATCGTACAGTATCGGCGTGTTTAGGCAGTTATGTACGTGAAACCTTTACATACATCAATCGTTTTGCTTTGAAAAGTTAAGGTAGAGTTTGGCAAGCGTAAAATGGCCAAAGTACGTACGGCCGAGGGGAGTGCCTAGGGGAGTGCATAGTAATTATGCTAATGTAAATACACTACGCGTTGTAACGTAACTAGCCCGTAGTTCTGGATCTACCCCAATAGCAGTAAATGGAGATTCACAGCTTTCCAATGTAATCAGTGGAAGAAGTGCCAAAATGACATACCCTTGTATACAGCCCCACTTCTAGTTCTGAAATAAATAATAAATGTTGAAGATAATTAAAATTATAAATCCCATTTCAATATCATAATAAATCCCTTAATGCTATCACATAAGGCAAGCTCACTGGGAAGCTGTACCGCATCAACCACCAGGACTCAGAGTCTAACTGGGGCCTGGTCTTCGCTAGGGCCCCTGATGGTGGGGATAGGCTGGGCTGCAGGGCACCCAGTGACGGCTCCCGAAGTAGCGAGAAGGGAGGGATTTGGGAGTCGGAAATCATGGCAGGACTGGACATAACACAAAGAGGCAGGACAGAAATGAACCACACAAAGATTAACACTAACTAACCCAAAACCAAACAGGACGGGATAACAGATCCAGGATGGAGAAGAAGACTGGAACTGGACACGACAAGACAAGACTAACAACTGGAACCCAGATAAGGATCGTGTCCAGGACACAGACAACAGATTCAAGGGGGTATATTTACAAAGGTCAATTTTTACCCGCCATTTAAAATCGACCTATCTAACCACGATTTTCCTGCGATTTTTTTGCTAAAATCGTTGCATTTACTAACCGTTGATTTTTACTCGTGATTTTAAAATCCTCGCCGAGTTTCTATAGGAAAGGACAGTGATTTTCCTTGAAAAATCGCCGTCAATTTGTTTAAAAAAAAAAATATAGAAGCGCAGCATGTCTGGAATGCTTAGCATGGCTGCACTGATAGAACTACAAGGCTCAGCATTGCTGAGCCTTGTAGTAATATCAGCGTCAGCATGTTAAGCCTTCTAAACATGCCGCGCTGTCTCCGGTGCATGGAAAAAAAATACATTGTGAAAAAACATACCCAAATACATTAATATACCTGTGTGGCTAAAATAAACATTTACACTACATAATAATGCCCCCTAATGTGTTAAATAACCTCCGGTGGCCACCGTGTTTTATACTAAATGTGTTTTAATGTACTGTGTGTTTTATACATTAAATAAAACATTTTCACACTCACCGTTTAGATGTCATCATTCTTGGGACGAGTTGCTTGGAGTTTCTTTCTTCTTTGCATGTCATTTTCTCCAGTTGCTTGTAGAATCTGGTCCGGTTGATTGAAGATGTTGATATGGTCCTCTCTTCTGCTCTTCTGCCTCTTCCGGCACTTGCCCCGGCAACAGGCTCCTTCCTCTTCTTCGGCGCCGCTCCTAATGACCATTCGGTTACTAGAGGGCAGCCTTTTATAGAAAATATGATGTAATTTACATTAGGGAGCTCTAGGGAGCGCTCTAGTGTTTATGACGTCATCATTACTATAAACAGGATGCCAGGTAATAAACACAAATAGCAAGGATGAGCAGAGGTAATGGACAGATAAAACAAATGACAGGACAAGGAAAGACAAGAGCACAGATATCGGAATGACAACAAGTCAATTGGACAGTAGAACAGAGCAAGAACCAGGCAAGAAGCAGAAAAGAGCAAGAACCAGACAAGAATGCTGCTGAACAATCCAGAAGCAAACAGACAAAATGGCTACAGCATGCATTATCACCAGCAAGGGAGCGTTCTCCTTGTTGAGTATTTAAACACTTAACAACCAATCGGAGATGGAGAGCCTCCCAGCTCTGGTTGGTCAGAATCCTGGCTGTTAGGCAACAGCTGAGGGGTATTACAGACCCTCCAACATGACCCATTCCATTACGTACAATATTCTCCACACCTGATCTTCCAACTGCCCCACTTACCTGGTGAAATGATTAAACTGATATTTAAAAAACTATATGTCTCTCCAACAAAGGAGGTTACCATAGTAACACAGTTGGAAACTGAGAAGCAGATAATTTTGTACCTAATGGAATGGGTCATGTTGGAGGGTATGGTATTAATCAGGCTAGCACCTGGAGTGACTTCTGCAGGCCTTTCAGAGCTAGTGTATTCCAGTTGCTTAGCAACAACCAGGGGATCAGAAAGGCAACTATCAGAGAGGGCTATATTCTGACTGATCAAGCAGCCAGGAGTCAAAAAGTTTGTGCTGCTGCGAATTTTACAGCAGCACGCTGTAAAATTCGCAGCAGCACAAACTTTTTGACTCCTGGCTGCTTGATCAGTCAGAATATAGCCCTCTCTGATAGTTGCCTTTCTGATCCCCTGGTTGTTGCTAAGCAACTGGAATACACTAGCTCTGAAAGGCCTGCAGAAGTCACTCCAGGTGCTAGCCTGATTAATACCATACCCTCCAACATGACCCATTCCATTAGGTACAAAATTATCTGCTTCTCAGTTTCCAACTGTGTTACTATGGTAACCTCCTTTGTTGGAGAGACATATAGTTTTTTAAATATCAGTTTAATCATTTCACCAGGTAAGTGGGGCAGTTGGAAGATCAGGTGTGGAGAATATTGTACGTAATGGAATGGGTCATGTTGGAGGGTCTGTAATACCCCTCAGCTGTTGCCTAACAGCCAGGATTCTGACCAACCAGAGCTGGGAGGCTCTCCATCTCCGATTGGTTGTTAAGTGTTTAAATACTCAACAAGGAGAACGCTCCCTTGCTGGTGATAATGCATGCTGTAGCCATTTTGTCTGTTTGCTTCTGGATTGTTCAGCAGCATTCTTGTCTGGTTCTTGCTCTTTTCTGCTGTTCAATTGCCTTGTTGTCATTCTGATATATGTGCTCTTGTCATTCCTTGTCCTGCCATTTGTTTTATCTGTTCATTACCCCTGCTCATCCTTGTTATTTATGTTTATTCCCTGGCTTCCTGCTTTCCTCTCACCATTGTGTTTATCTCTCTGACCTTGGATCATTACCTCTGCCCTTATCTGTTTGTGTATGCATTCCATTACCTTGTTTCTGTATTATCCTCCTGTGATCCTGCCCCACTGCTCCAGTTCTGTTCTCCCTGTACCTGTCCCAGTCCTCTCCTGAAATCTGTTGTCTGTGTTCTGGACACAATCCCTATACTTTTGTTGGATGTGTCTGGTCGTGTCCAGTTCCAGTCTGTTCCTCCTTCCAGGATCTGTTCCCCCGCCCTGTTTGTTATTGCTGTTAGTCAGTGTTGATCTCTGTGGTTAGTTTCAGTCCTGTCTGTTGTGTTATGTCCAGTCCTGCCGTGATGTCCAACTCCCTAACCCTCCTCGCTACTCCAGGAGCCGGCACTGGGGGCCGCAACCTGCTGGGTGTCCTGCAGCCCAGCCTGTGACCACCATCAGGGGCCCTAGCGAAGACCTGGCCCTAGTTAGACTCTGCGCCCTGGTGTGTGGTCAACCTGGGTAACGTAACAGGGTGCTCAAGGATTCTGATCTTATAGGGCTTGCATGCCTAGTTCATGGAGAATTGAAGTGTACAGGGTCTGTACTTAAATGGAACATAGATTGAATAAAGGTTTCCATTTTAGATTGGCCAAAATCTGGAGGACATGTATAAAACACCTTGACGCGTTTCTTCATTCACAGAATGATTTCTTCAGAAAGAAAAAAGGTTTCTCGGGTATTGGTGGGATTGTCTTAAAAAAAAAATGTTAATTGCACCACCTATGTCGTTAACCCTTAGTTGCCTACATTAATTAAAACTCTATACAACATTTGTATGTTGATAAGTTGTTAATTACCGCTGTTGCTACAGATATAAATATATATAAAATTTATAATTGTATATACTAAAGTCATAAATTAAAGAGAAAAAAAAATAATTGGAAAAAATATAAAGAATTACAAAAATAACAATAAAATAAAATACTAAATGACAATATGTAAAAACATGTAAAAAAAATGGGGATCAAATAAAATTATATAAATATATGTACTGATAATTAATAAGTCCAGATAAATTAGTGATAGACAAAAGTAAAAAATGAAGTATTTGCAACTATCAGTGCTGTAATATAGGAGAACACATATATGTAGACCTATATATGTTACAGATAAATTATTAACCATTTAACTGCTCCATTAAAGGGGATTTTTATGTTATCCATCCTGTTTCTGAAAGATTACCAGTATCATTTGTAACAGAGATTAAGAGACTGTCTAGAATTCGAATATGAACATAGATAGATCTATATAGCATTTGTATTGAAAGAATAATCATAGAGAAGAGCCATTAAACATATATGGTATGAAATTTTTTTTGAAATTTTTTTTTATATCGAGTGGACTAAATTGGTGATTGAATTTTAAATTAAACCTATTGTTATTGAGGTACTGAATAAAGTGTTCAACTGAAGTACCATCACCATCCCAAACAAAAAACAAGTCTCATCTATATAGCGACCAAAATAGACCATGTTCACTCCAAACGGGCCTCCCCAAATAAGCTCCTCTTCAGAGAGGCCCATATAGAGGTTGGCATAGCTTGGAGCGAACCTGGTCCCCATGGCCATGCTGAGCCATTGCCTATAGCAACGGCCCTCAAACAGAAAGAAGTTGTGTTCCAAAATAAAGGAAATGCTGTCCAGAATAAATTGTTGCAGGGGCAGTGGTAAATCAGAATGAGTGGACAAAAAATATTTTACTGCTGCAATACCTAACGCATGGGGGATATTGGAATATAATCCCTCCACGTCGCAGGTAAGCAGTTGGTATGAATCCTTCCAGTGTATCTTGGTGATTTTTAAAAAAAAGAGGTGGGGTCCTTAATATGTGATTTTAAAGGGGTGAGTAGTGGTTGTAAATAACAATCAACAAAATGTGATCAATTAGAAGTGAGGGACCCTACACCAGATATAATGGGGCGACCTGGGGGAGTGATGAGTGACTTGTGAATTTTTGGTAAATAATAAAAAGTGGGTGTCACTGGGAATCTGCTGCACAGGAAATCAAAGGTATCCTTTGAAATGAGGTTACATGTTTTGGCTGTTGTTATTAATTGATGGTATTCCTGTTGATATTCAGGTTAGTTGTTAACAATTATCATTATTATTATAAAATCTGGTGTCGTTCAGCTGTCTTTTGGCCTCTATGAGGTAGTCGGATTTATTTAAGATCATGACACCACCTCCCTTATCGGCCGGCTTGATTATTATTTGTGTGTCTTCCATTAGTGATTTTATTGATTATCTTTGTAATCTGTTAAGATTGTCTCATAGAGGTTGTTTTTCGGTTTTGTTACAGAGAGTGTTGAAGTCCCTTAGGCTGGCCTGATAGAATGTCTCAATATAATTAGTTTTACATTGAAGCGGATAGAATTTTGACTTTTTTTTTAATGAGACTTTAACTTCTTGATCAGTGTTACATGCCGCCGCATGGCCCCCTCTGCGTGCGGCTGCTGTCCTGTGCACTTCCCCTGCATCCTCCAGACCAGCTGTCAGCAATCTGGGAGAATCCTCCTCCCTACTGTTGGAACTAGCGTCTGGAGGGTCTCCCAGCAACTGTAATCTCAGCCTATCAGTGGCTTGCTGCCATCTCCCTATAGACTTCGGTCTCGCTCCTGCTCGCATCTCCCCTCTGTGCTCAAAGCCTCGCTCCCACGCTGAGCCTAGCAACGTTAGACGCGCACTTTCTCCCCTTGTCGGGCTGGCATCCAGGACGTCCCCTAGCAACCTGGACGCCCACTTATCAGCTGATTTGGCGCACTCTGCACAATGTTTGATTGATACTTCCTTTCCTTATATTCCGGTGCCACCTTCTCCCCAGTGCCAGTTATAGCTTCTTGTTTGGTGCTTATAGCCTGCTCTCTTTGCCTTGTGCCCTTCTTGTCATTTATTCTGATCTTGAGTGCCCCATCATTGTCCTGCCTTGTTCCAGCTTGTTATCCTATTGTCTGAACTCCCCTCTCTTCTCCTTGCCGTCTTGCTACTGACATCTCTGCTTGGGCCCCAAGATGCACACGAGAGTCGATGGGAGCGGGACCTTGGCCCTCCTCCAGATGAGGATACCTGGGAAACCATCAGGTCTCAAATAGCAAAATCTTCTATATCTACCAGGATTAAAGAAAACGCTTACAAAATTTACTATAGATGGTATTATACCCCTGATAGATTATTTGCGATGTTCCCTGCGGCTTCCCCCTTGTGCTGAAGGGGATGTGGGCAGCCTGGCTCCTTCCTACATATCTGGAAGAGTATCAGACCTCCTAAACCATACTTTTTCTTTCCCAATCCCCAAAGACCCCTGGACCTTCCTTCTGTGTCTACGGCAACGCCCGATCGTGGATTGGGCATCCGTAGCAGCGCCGTAGGGACGCTGGAGGGGACGTCCCCCAACGTCCCTACGTTCAGGTTAGTGTAGGTGGGCAGGGAGAGGTAGTTTAATGATGGGGGGAGGGTGGGCTAAGCAGCCATATGCTCCTGTGCGAGCGTATGGCCCCTTCCGTACGCCGGCTGAAGTTAGGGTAGCCTTCAGCTGGCGTAAGGAAGGGGCCATACGCCCGCACAGGGGGAGTGCCAGGGGGAGTCAGCGATGTAACGCTGAGTGTTAGTACGCTCAGCGCTACATCGTAGCTCTGGATCAGGCCCAAAGAGGGAGCAATTAAACTGGCTGGACAAAGAAGGAGGGGCAATAAGGCTGAGTGGGTATACAAAAAGAGGGACAATAATGTCGGTTGGACAAACAGAAGGAGAGAACAATAAGGCTGACTGGACACTCATAAAGAGGGTGCTATAAGACTGGCTGGACAAAGAGGGATTAATAAGACTGGCTGGCCACAAACAAGGAAGGGGAAATAATGCTGGTTGGACACAGAAGGAATGTGCAATAAGGCTGGCTGGGCACACAAAAGGAAGGGCAATAAGGTTGGTTTGACTTGACGGCCCCTAGAAACAGCCCTGTGGGGGAGCTATCATTGTTTTTCCCTAGCGGTAACCAGACCATTTAATTAAACATGAAGCGTTCAGTGTAGAAATGATGACCCACATAACATGTACACAATGGGCCTGATTTAGAGATACGATTTCCACGGCACTTAGGAGCGTATATTTAAGATCCTAGAAAATTCGCAAAACTGCGCATGCGTAGTAATAGTGCAACGCCGTCTACGTAGCGGTTAGGAGCGTAAATTCGCTAAGAGCATAAGTTTGAATCGCACGCAAGCACTTAAGATCTTAAGTGCAGCGAATCTTTAAGATCTTAAGGATTTGCATGGAAATGGGCGGGGGGAGGCAGGGAAATGAGGGAAAGTGGGCGCGGGCTGACACTTAGGATCTTAAATGAACGCTACCACGTCACTTAAGATCCCAAATGACAGCGTAGAGTTAGGGCTAGTCAATGGTGGTCTAAGTTTAAGATCCACCGCTGTTTGCAAGGGGAGTGACTCTTTATGCAGTGGGCTGGAACCTGCTAGGATCTTATCTTATCTTCGTATATTTGCGATCTTTCGCAATCGCATCTCTGAATCAGCCCCAATGTGATTACTCATTGTTAATCTGTTTACTTTGCCAAACTCAAGACACATCTGGTACTGAAATGGCATATATTGAAAATGAATCATAAAATAACTGTATAAATATGCATGGCTGCAGGGACATCAGAACCCACCCAGACCGGCTTTTCATTCATATAAACTTACAGGGCATTCCCAATGAGTGGAAAAGGAAATCACCTCACTGATCCTACCTAATTTGTAACCCACATATTAAACTGCGCTTAATTAAATATCACACTTTAACAGTTTTCTCTCACATATAATTCTGAACACCCTTATTTGTTGTGTAACATTACAAGAACATGATACCCCATGGCTCAAGTGACAACTTGTTTTGAAGCCAAGGAACCCACAATGTGGGAAAAATATTCATCCATACGCAACAGGTCAAAATCTATTTCCAACCCAGGATATATTTTCCTTAGCAATGGAATGCTGAATAGGAGGGTCAGCTGACAGAACAGCAACTGGGAGACGGTTTAACTGCCATGTGTGTTAACCATTAATCCCTACTGATGCAAACCCAACTGTATAAACAAAATAGCCACATCTTTCATATATAGATGAGAGTGTTTGCAGTGCTAATCGCTTTGCTTAATATTATTTTTTATTAAATACATTAGTACTATGACCTAAGGATGCAGACGCAGCATATGCGCGAGCCAGAAATGAAGCCATAGTATTAGAATCAGTAGTATACACATAATATTAGAAGCAGTATTTGGAAATTGAAAACAAGTAAGTAATATGCACTTGTCGTGAATTACAAAGGTATAGTAAAAGATAAATTCCATGAGATCAGGTTAGTGTGACAAGTTAGGTAACAACCACATAATTTTAAGACAAGTCCATAAATTAAAGACAAATTATTTTATAATTATAATTACGGAGATGGGCAGAAGCTGCAATTGTTTTGTACACTGATGGCTTCTTTAACTAAAACCAAAGAAATTGCTGCACAAGCCACTAGCTAACAATGTTAAGGCCAGTTGTTTCATTACACAGGAGTTTACCAGGAATTTATAATGTACTTTAATGCAAATTACTATCAAATCTGATCTATTTTACTGGGATAAATTATACATCTTCTGAGCTGACTGTTTCAAAAAACATGATATACCTTCAATATCTTTTAGATTTTACCAACATTAGACTGTTATTTGTGACTTCATTTGTTTTCTCTTAGACCATAATTATTTTATACTAGTTAAATTCCCGTCAAAATGACAGGAAATGAGTTAGGGATGTGGGAGCTGAAGGGGCATCAGCAGCACACACACACAGATAGGAGCTGTTTTGGCCGCTGCCTGGCCTTGGCTCCTCCCCCCATTCCTGTCAATGCGGCTCAATGAGTCAGCAGCAGGCTTGTCATTGGCCGGTGCCCCTGTTCTCCATTGAGCTCCATTCATAAAGTCCGCCTCTCCGGATGTGCCTCCTGTCACATGGATTAGACCCCGCTGGCTGACCTCCCCTCCTGCCTAGAGTGACTCTTACGGTATCCTTGCCCGCTTTTTTCCTCTGCTTATGGGCCTCATTGATTGCAGGCTTTCCAGCCGCGCAGTGGACACGGTGTAACATGTAGGAAACAGCCGCTCTGTTCTCCCCGTGTCCCTGGATTATGAGACCCAGAACCATCGCCGTAGAGGGCAAGCTGTCGGCCGGCGTAATAGTTTAGATATATTTGGTGGAGAGCAATTCTGCTCCCGACCAATGCACATGGGCAGTAGCGTCACAATGGGCCTGATCCAGAGCTACGAAATTGCCCGATTTTGAGCGAGCGTACGACCGTTTTTTGCGTATTTTCGTACGAAAATTCGCACTGCGCATGCCCAGTATGACAGCTTCCGGTCGGCTGGACGACATGAGCATATAGCGGTCGTATGGTGTGCGAAATATTCGCTCGAGGGGCGTGCGTTCAGTACGACGGTCGCCTGGGCGCTCGTTTTACTACAGGGAGGCGGGGATAGCCATTTAAATTGTACAGTATGGGCGTGCTAAGCCCGTACGCTCAGCGTATTTTGTGCGAAAATTCGTACGGCCGACAGTCGTACCCAGTGTAGGGTATAGCCGCCGTAAGCAGGTACTTTACTATGGGAGTGTTAGGGGCGTGCATGTTTATTCGCACGGTCGAACGTACGCATTCGCCCGCCGTGCGAAATTTCGTAGCTCTGGATCAGGCCCAATGTGTGGACACTACTGCGCATGCGTATAACGCTAAGGAGCAGAATAGCTTTTATATATATAGATTCTTAGACAGTGCATATGGGTAACAATTTGGCGCCTTGTTATACAGTATTATGAATGGGATTCTGGAAAAACATCTATGTTAATAACCCATTTTTTTACTCCGTATATGGGTAAAAAGAAAACGTAAAATTCACATATATTATGGCATAAAATATACAATATTTGGTCCTGATCCTATAAAATAAAAGGGAATAAAATAATCCCTCCCTTAAAAATCATTAAGACTGCCAAAAATAATAGCTACCAAACTTTTACAACTGATAATCTAAAACATGGGAAATTACATATCTTCATTTAAAATTTGGGGACCATCAGGGCCTGATTAAGGGTCTCAGGCGCTTTAGGCTGAAGAATTTCTGGCACCCCCCTGTCGCACAACAATAACCTTTCTCAGTCAGACACATAAATTATATATATACAATTTTTTTGTTAAATGCTCTATTCCGAAACAGTATAAAGAGAGTAAGGAAAAAGAATATTAACATACCTGACAATGAATTATTAGGTTAGATAGTTGATTTTATGAAAAGGAGAAATTTTTTCTTCAGTGGAATAGTAAAATTACATTGAAAAAAGAATATGATTTAATGTATACCCTGGCAGCTATATGTTCAATGCCACTTCACTTCCCTGAGACAAAACACTGGTATCATGGCATCACTAATCACAAAAAAATGGGATGAGAATAGTTTTTCAGTAAATAGTACACTTTATACCAGACCTGGGCAATGTACGGCCCGCGGGCCAAATACGGCCCTTTGGCAATCCCTGTCCGACCCGCGTATTTATTCCAGTCACACAGCTTCCCCCCTTAATCTCACACACATGGCACCCGCGGCTCTCCTCCCACAGGATCCCTGCACTACACACTCTGCTGTATCGCTAGGTCATAAAGACCCTGCGATGCAGCGTAACAATTGAGGCAGAGTGACTGCCCACGAGTCGCAAGCTACAGAGCCGCAGTGCACGGGCAGTCACTGCCAGCGGCCCCCGTCCCCTGGGTCCCTAGCAACCAGCGCCTGATAACGTGTATCCCGCGGGAGACGGCTTTGCCCTGTCACTTCCTGCTTAAACTTCGGGGTGCTTTAGAAATCCCGTCAGACTAGCATCCAGGGTGAGTCCTCATTGACCTACACCACAATTCATAAATTTACATAAATATTTACAGAATATTCTTAAACTTCTGATTACCAGTAGCATCTTATCAAAATATATAATTTGCTGCTTTTTATAATGGGAGAATATTAATATTGAGCATAATTAAGTTCAAGTTATCATTGGTTTGGCCCTCCAACACAGTTCAGATTTTTCATGTGGCCCCCTATAGAAATTAATTGCCCACCCCTGCTTTATACACTACACTAAATAAAATTTTAACATAACTGACTTAAAATGATAACCCATAATAGTATCCCTATCTTTACCCTGATGTCCTTCCAAAAATTTATTTGTAGAATTGTTCTTTATCATATAGTTTTTAGCTATTATACAGAATTTGATTAATGATTTGAATATCAAAATAGGGTTTTCTCCTTATTGGGTCAGTGTGTCAAAGCTTTCCTGCAATAAAGCCCTCACAAACCTTAATCTGGCCATGAGGACTCACAACAAGAACTATTAAAATTGGATACAACAATAAACATATAACAATAAAGAAAATAAATTTAAAAAATCAGCGCTGAACTAGGTCTTTACACAGAAAGGGGGGGGGGGAGTAGCTGGCAAACAGAAAGGGTGATTCCAGCACCCCAAGATAAAAAGAAAGATACCAATAAATAAGCTCTGTGGCGCTTACAAACACCCAAGGAAAAATTTAACTTGAAAGATGTCCACAAACATCAGCAAAATAAAAAAATTTAATAATTCAAATATAAATATACAGATTAAAACACTGCAAAAACACCTGTAAGTGTAGGGGTAGTAATGCACATTAATGAAGTGG
>WWET01000039.1:1017826-1029423 GCA_011038615.1 Limnodynastes dumerilii | reverse complement strand
CTGATAATAAATAAATATATATATATATATATATATATATATATATATGAAGAGAAAGAAGACGTTAAGTTAATAATGACATGGTGACTGGCTTGCTGTTTTTATATTTTGTAAATATAGGAACAAGTGTTATGTGGTGGGTATAATGTAGTACCTAATAAGACACAGCCAAGAGCCACACTTCCATTGAGCAACAAAGCCCATGGGGGAGGAGTTATTCCAAGAGGTAACACAGAAGCTAGTATGGGCACTGACTTCAGCATATTTGTATACTAAGGGCTACATTTACTAAGCTGTGGGAAAAGAAAAGTGGAGATATTGTCCATAGCAACCAATCAGATTCTAGCACCTACTTTCCTATTACATACTAGAGAATGTCAGTTAGAATCTGATTTGTTGCTATGGGCAACATCTCCAATTTTCCTTTCTCGCAGCTTAGTAAATCTGTCCCTAAGTGTGCTTTACTGCAGTGGTGATAAAGTTTTAGAATGTTTTACTTAATTAAATTTAGATATAAATTCAGCAACAGAATAAAATAGATACCTCATAAGAAATTGTATTTTAAATAAAATTAGCACAGCACAACTTATAAATAATTGCCCCACCTGACACTCTAGGGGTTTCTTTTTGTTTAGGGAAGCTTTTATTTAAAGGCCTTTTGTTTAACCTAACTGTAAATAAGCAACAAAAATAAGAAAAATGGGGCTGATCCAGAACTACGCTTCTCCGCGATTTTACACGTGGCGGAGACGTAAAATCGCAGATTCGTACGCACTGCGCATGCGTACCATAGAAAATACGCACATTCACGTAGCGTAATTGTGAACGTATGGGAGATTCATGTATGTGTCACGTAAATACTTACGTGTGGGCGTGCCAATTTTACGTGAGACAACAATACGTGCGATTTACGTGAAGTAGGTGGAGGTTTGTATGTAAAGTGTACAGTAAGGGCGTGCTAAGCTGCGTACGTTCACGTAGTCTGTACGTCCGTTAGCGGACGTATGCTGTTACGTTTGAAAAAGTTAAGGTAGGGTTTGGGTAGCGTATTTTCACAAAATACGTCCGTGCAAGGGGTGTGCCGAGGGGAGTGTAGCGAACTTACGTGTACGAAAATACGCTCCGCGAATAAAGGTACGGCACACGTAGTTCTGGATCTACCCCAATGTGCTTATTCAAACTCCTCTGGTGTAATTACTGTATATGTGCACTATTTTTGAGTATTGCAAGACCATTATTTAATGTATTAACAGTAGGTGGAGGCGGGGGTGTGGGAGTGCCTACCACCTAGCTTTTAAGATTTAGGGCCGTATTCAGAGATTTTTTTAAAGTACGCAATTATACGCACGCACGTAGCAAAGCAACACCCACCAACATCCATGACCCTCCCCTCTCACAGCCGTACAATCGTAGACATACGCCTCCATAGAGCACCTCTAACTTTACGTGTGTACATACGTGTGTATATGTATGCCGTACGTGCGATTCTATATAACCGCTCCATCAAAGACTCATTTAAATTCCCCCCCCACCCTATTTCACGTAACTTTTCAGATACCTAATTTAACCCTGCCCATCCGTACGTATGTCCCCAAGTGCGATTCACATGTCCATGCCTAAAGCAAGTTACTACACATGCGTAGTTAAAACGTACCTAAAAATAAGCACACAACTTCACGTGAAAACGAATCTGTGAATACGGCCCTTACAAGAGTGCTAAGCTCTCAGCTTCTGGCAGGGAGTTTATAGTTTTCCCTCTGTCCTCTGGCAGGAAGAAGGAGAGGGCATGGCTGGATCCCAGTGCAGAGTGGGGGTGTGCAAACTGTCTTCTCCTTTTCAGCATTCAGTAGACGCCTTTGGTATTAACACCCATATGTCAGAAAATGTGATACAGCGTTCATCAATGCAATCTGTCAGGGTTCCAGGCCTTCTCAGGCTTGGGTCTACTCTCCCTCAGGCCTCCCATCTCTGTTTACCTCATTTGCATCCCAGTTCCGTAGTGTCAGCATCAACAAGCCTTCCTGGATATTCCATAGGTGCAGTCACCTGCCCTCCTATCACCTACCACCTTATCTTGTCACTTGTCCTGTTCCAGGAATGGGAGCCAATGGCATTCTATTAAACTCACAAGCACAGTCCCACGTGTACCAGCACAAGTGCCTTGTATTTGTTCCTAAACCCTGTGATTTCACCAGGTTATTGCTTTAGCAAACCTTGTAGTTTTATTCTTCCCTCAGCAAATGTCCTTGCAGTTTTGGCTTTGATTAGAGTACATGAACCCCAGTATGTTCAATATTAGTTTGCTATCGTGTGAGAAATATCTGCAGATTTGGCTTAGTAGCTAGGGTTGTGAATTGAAAATGACTTATCTAGTCCTAATATTTTATATCATGTTGCAATGTATTTATGGTACCTCAGAAAGTCTGGTGCTCTAACGATCATATGCTGGAAATCTTCCAATGACAGCTTTCCATCATTATCTACATCAGCCTCATCTATTACCTTCTCACACACCAGACATACTTCCTCTGGTGTTAATTCATTCCGTGTAAGTTTGTTAAGTGTCTTTTCCAGGTCTGACTTGCATATGTAATCATCATTATTGAAATCTGTAGAAAAACAAAATTCCAAATTCACCGATACATCTACAAAAATATTGACAAAGTTGATAAAATGAGATTGTAACATAACATGTGGGATTTGGAGTATACAGATTATGCAAGCACAAAAAATGGACATAGAATAAGGATAGCATAACAGTCGCAGAATGTAGACTAGAGAAGGGAAACACTAGACTTCCAGCTGCACTTCACTCTTTAACCTGTGTCCTCATAATCTGTGTATTATTGTATAAGACACAGGAGTCAAGGTTTGTGTGTATGTGAGAGAGAGAGAGACACACACACACACACACACACACACACACACACACACAGAATACTCTTCTTTTTCTAGTTAAAAGAAACAAACATCCCTGCAAAGTGATCACTGTTTTAATGTACAGTAACCAGGGCTCCAAGTGAGGGAATATACAGGGGTATGCCATACTGTCAGTTCTCCCACCGATTTAATAGCTATATATCTCCATTTACTTCTATTATTGCTATACTTTCATACCGCCACTTCTAGATGTCTATACCGCCACTTCTAAAATTCCACTTCATCCACTGACAGTTATATATATAAAATATACCAAGGAACATCAACAAGAGATGCAGTTGCTGATCCTATTAAAAAAATTATATAGCCACCAGCTGAATGGTTTCTGTATCATTGTTCAAAACAATCTGGAAACAGAAAATTGCTATTGGGAATGGGAACCTTATTTCAGCGGGTATACTATGGTTAGGTTGTGTTATGACACTCCAGGTTTACCTGGTCAGTACCGGAGTGGCCAGAAAGGGAGTTAGTGTGGTACCCCGGGTTTACCTGGTGAGTACCGAGGTGACCACCAAAGAGACAGGCAGAGTGAACGAGTAGGTTTCCGGAGACCGGAGACTTTACTATCCAGGGGGTCTTCACCAGTACCCCTGATGGTGGGGATGCAATTGGCAGCGGCCTGATAGCCTGGACGGTCCCCGGTGAACCAGACTCGTAGAAAAGAGAGAAACACCAGGAGTGCACACCAGACAGGAGGAACGGGAGTAGTTGATAGATAGTGGGAGTAGTAGTCCGGAAGCGACCGGACTGTAACAGACAACACTGAACACTTAACGCAGCACGTGGGACAGAAGTACAAGGGCTATCACACACTCAAGCACACGGCGGTGCCTCCGAAGAGGTAACATAAACATTCACTCAAGGTGAGGATAGGAACTGCAGGGAAGGTAAGTACAAGGTAGGGGTGAAAACCTGGGAAGCAAACACAAGGGAGCTAGGGCAGGATTCAAGGCAGGTAAGTAGGTCAGGCAACGGTCAGATCACTAGGCTGGAAGCACTAGGCACACAGTAAGTAGCAGGTCACAGAACTGAGGAACAGACTCTATAACTGGCACCTGGGAGAAGTGAGAGGGAGACTAAATAGTGACTGCTGCACAATGATTGGCCAGCAACCCCAGCCCCCAACCAGGAAGTGTCACAAGCAACAGAAGGTATAAGAACACTACAGGCAGAGCGTGCGGCTAACAGAGAAGCTGCACACGAGGTAACTATAGACACTGCTGCTAAGGAGCCTGTCGGCCGGGGAATTTCCCAGACGCGCGCTGGAGCAAGGTAAGAGAGTAACGGGGTAGGAGCAGCACGTGCAGCTTGCTGTTAGACAGCAGCTGTAACAGTACCCCCCCTAAACGAGGGGTTTTGATACCCCTAGGACTGGGTTTCTCAGGAAATCTCTCATGAAATGTTTTCTTTAACCTGTCTGCGTGAAGGTCTTCAACAGGTATCCAAGATCTTTCCTCCGGACCGTATCCCTTCCAGTGGATCAGATAATGGATGTGATTCCTAATCCTCTTGGAATCGAGAATTTCTTCCACCTCAAATTCTTCTTGATTGTTCACAAGTACCGGGGGGGTTTTGACTGGCAGTTTATTATAAAACCTTCTAGAAGTCTTGACTGGTTTCAGAAGAGATACGTGGAATGTGGATGGAATCTTGAGGTTGCGGGATAGGTCTAGCCTAAAAGCAACTGGATTGATTTTTTTGAAGATACGGAATGGTCCAATGTAGCGAGCACCCAATTTCTTACAGGGTTATCTTAATCTGATTTTTTTTGTGGAAAGCCAGACCCTATCCCCGACTTTGAAGCAACCTCTGGATCGATGTTGGTCGACTCTAGTTTTGGTCCTAAAAGCTGTGTCTTGAAGACTTTGGTTGACTTTCTTCCAGATGGTCTTCATGTTCTTAATTATCCCCCTAACTACCGGATGAGGGGTGGTGGTGACAGAAATGATGGAGTTAGCTTTAGGATGGATCCCCTGGACACAAAAGAAGGGAGACACTGCAGTAGAGGAATGATGAGCATTATTATATGCGAATTCCGCCCAGGGAATATTCTCTGACCAATTGTTTTGGAGTCTGGAAGTGTAACATCGTAGATATTGCTCTAAGGACTGGTTTACCCTCTCGGTCTGTCCGTTGGACTGGGGATGATATCCTGATGATAAGTTAACCTGTATTCCTAGACTCCTGCAGAACGCTCTCCAAAAACAAGCTACAAATTGTGACCCTCGGTCTGACACAATTTCCAGTGGTAATCCATGCAGTCTAAAGATGTGCTTGACAAAGAGGTTAACTAGCACTTGAGCACTGGGTAGACCAGATAATGGAAATGTGCCATTTTGCTGAATCTGTCAACCACCACCCAGATTGTAGTATGACCCTGGGAGTTAGGAAGATCCATAATAAAATCAATGGATAAATGAGTCCATGGGCGCTTGGGAATTGACAGAGGAAGGAGTGGTCCATACTGAGGATATCGTGGTGTCTTGTTCTTGGCACAGATAGGGCATA
The DNA here is from genome assembly GCA_011038615.1 of Limnodynastes dumerilii. Classification (NCBI taxonomy): domain Eukaryota; kingdom Metazoa; phylum Chordata; class Amphibia; order Anura; family Limnodynastidae; genus Limnodynastes; species Limnodynastes dumerilii. The sequence goes on along the minus strand of WWET01000039.1, from coordinate 1,023,975 downwards.
AAAGCACAAATTCCCGAGAGTCCTGTGACATGGAAGGCCACCACACAGATCTGGACAACAGTTCCAGCGTCTTTTGGATCCCCAAATGTCCCGCTGTTTTACTAGCATGGTTCTCCTGGAGAACTTGACTTCTAAACTTTTCAGGAACAAACAGTCGTCCAGCGGGTGTTTGAGGAGGAACTTGATCTTGAGCCGCCAGAATTCTGGAATGGAGATCCTGTGTTAATCCAGTGATGATACAGGTAGGAGGGATCATGGGTAGTGGAGGGAGGGAGGGACCATGTTGTGGCAAGAAAGCCCGAGAAAGAGCATCAGCTCGATGGTTCTGTGATCCAGGTCTGTAAGTGATTATGAAGTTAAAGCGTGTAAAGAACAAAGCCCAGCAGGCTTGTCGAAGATTGAGTCGCTTGGCAGATTCAATGTACGCAAGCTTTTTATGATCTGTCAGAACCGTAATGACATGCGCAGCTCCTTCCAGCCAGTGCCTCCATTCTTCAAATGCCATTTTGATGGCTAGTAGTTCCCAGTTTCCCACATCGTAATTCTTCTCTGCTGGTGAGAATTGTTTGGAGAAATAAGCACAAGGAAAATACTTAGCTTCTTGTGGGTCTTGTTGTGACAGAACTGCCCCTGCCCCGACATCTGACGTATCAACCTCGATGATGAAGGGAAGTTCAGGATTAGGATGTCTCAGAATAGGCGCTGACACAAAAGCTTGTTTTAATGCTTCAAAGGCCCTTTTTGCGGTTCCCGACCAATTCGTAGGATCTGCCTTTTTCTTCGTCAATGCTGATATAGGAGCCATCAAGGTAGAGAAGGACTTAATGAAACCCTGGTAGTAATTATAAAAACATATGAACCGTTGTATGACCTTAAGATCTGTAGGTTGCTTCCACTCCAGAATGGCCTTTACTTTGTCTGGGTCCATGGCGAATCCTAAAGGGGAAATAACATACCCCAAAACGGTTATTCTGTCAACCTCAAATTCACACTTCTCCAATTTGGCATACTGAATTCTCGAAGACGGGCAAGGACAAGCTTGACATGTTTACGGTGTTCTTCCAGGGAGGGAGAGAAAATAAGGATGTCATCCAGATATATGACCACAAATTTTCTCAAGAAATCTCTGAAGACGTCATTGATGAAATCTTGAAATACCGCTGGAGCGTTGCATAACCAAAGGGCATCACCAGGTATTCATAGTGGCCTGTATGCGTGTTGAAAGCCGTTTTCCATTCATCTCCCTCCCTGATCCGTACCAGGTTGTATGCTCCGCGAAGATCGATCTTAGAGTAAATAACGGCTGCCTTGACTTGATTAAACAGATCTGAAATCAAAGGCAGTAGATAGGTGTTCCTGACTGTAATGCGGTTAAGGGCCTGATAGTCGATGCATAGTCTGAGGGATCTATCTTTCTTTCCCACGAAAAAGAATCCTGCACCTACTGGCGACTTGGAAGGCCTAATGAATCCTCTCTCCAGGTTTTCTTTGGTCCATAGCGAGTGACTCTGGTCGAGAAAGGGAAAACAATCTACCTTTAGGTAACTTGGCTCCGGGGATGAGCTCGATAACACAATCATAGTGCCGGTGTGGAGGTAGTACCTCTGCTGCCTTTTTAGAAAAAACATTAGAGAATTCAGCATATTGCTGCGGAATCTTCTCTACTGCGATGAGACCTACCTGGACTGGATAGGAAATGCAGCTCTCTTCACAATGCTCACTCCACCGAGTAATTTCTCCCAGTGACCAGTCAATGCATGGGTTGTGGAGTTTAAGCCAAGGATGGCCCAGGACCAGTCGCACAGCAGCGCAGTTCGTCACCAGGAACTCAATGACTTCTGAGTGGCACATTCCAATGGACAATTGAATAGGTTCAGTCTTTAGAAAAATAAGACCCTCAGACAGTGGTAATCCATCCAATCCCACTGCAGAGACGGGAACCTTCAGATTTCTGACTTGAATCTTCATAGAACGAACCAGTTCCATATCCATGAAATTTCCCGCAGCACCGCTGTCCACAAATGCGGATAGTTGTTTTTCGTGGTCCCTAAGGACCAGTCGGGCGAGGACCAGTAATGAGTTCTTTGAGGAGACTAGGTGTATACCCAACCGGAGCTCCTTATAAGCCGGTTGGGTTACTCTTTTCCCGACTGGATGGGTTGTTTCTTCGGGCACGAATCCGCTCTGTGTGCCTTCCCTCCACAGGAAAGACACAAACCAAGGCTTCTTCTGCGGGCTTTCTCCTCCTTAGAAGAGCCGATCTGCATTGGCTCGTCCATAACCTGGAGTTCTTGAGTAATGGCCCGGGAAAAAGTCACTGGTGAATCTCTCTCCATACGCCGTTCCTTGATCCGTCAGTCCACCTTAATAGCAATGCGCATGAGGTCCTCCAACGTTTCAAGAGACTGGACAAGGGCATCTTTGACTTAATCCGATAGACCGATGCGAAATTGGCTGCGAATGGCTGGATCGTTCCATCCACAGTTGTTAGCCCAGCGACGGAATTCTGCACAATACTCCTCCGCTGTTCTCCTGTTCTGGCGGAGATTTCGAAGTTTAGATTCTGCAGTAGCTGCACGATCCAGATCCTCGTAAAGCAGCACCAGGGCTTCAAAGAAGAAATCGACAGACTGCAATGCCAGATCTCCTGACGATAAACTGAAGGCCCACGCCTGGCGATCGCCCTGGAGGAGAGACATGATCAGGCCTACTCTATGATGTTCGGATCCGGATGCATTAGGACGAAGCCTGAAGTACAGTTTGCAATTTTCTTTAAACAGATGGAACTGACTTCGCTCTCCCGAGAACTTATCCGGCAGGTTCATCTTGATGTCTGTGACGGCTGCCTGAACAACTTGAACTGAGACCGGAGGAGTGGGGGCAGGGGCATGAACAGTTGACCGTAATGCAGTAAGTGCTTCCTCTTGTGAGTTAACTTTATTAGTGAGGACTTGCACCATCTGGCCTAAATTAGACACCTGAGCAATTAAGACGTTGATTGCTTCTGAGGTTGAGGCCTCCATCTTTTTTTTTTTTATATAAACATTTTTATTGAGCAGTACAATTAAATTCAAAACATTTTACACATTGTACATTCCAAGAGTAATAAGCAAAATGATACAGTCAAAGAAAGTTATCCAAATATCACTTTTCCTTACATGTTCACCCTTTGCAGTGTGTAATAGAAATGCAGTATTTATCACCCATTTGCCTACCCGGCCATACGCTAAAACACAATTATTGTCATGCTCCTAAACAGGCATAAAACAACATGTTACGCTGAGCATGTAAAATTATGTAATTATTTTCACAAATCGAGAAACCCTCCATTAGCGTGTGTAGGCCTGACTCTCCGTATTGTTATGTCATGCGGTATCTATTTGAATTGGGGGATCGTTTAGTAAAAACCTTGTCTCATACCATGACGTGTGCAAAAAACAAGCATGTATTTGTGATTTTATGACTGGAGACAAGGTGTTCACATAGTGCGACCATCTACCCAAAAATTTTTGTGCTTTTTTATCTTTCGACAGGGTAGTATCTAGCCACTCCATTCTAAAAAAGGAGTATAGCTTATCATGGAACTGTGACATTAGCGGAGGCTGGGTTTGTATCCACTGCTGGAGTATACACTTCCTTGCTACTGCTGAAATGACTGTAAGCATTTGTTTACTATGCTTAGAAAGTTGCAGTGAGGAATCCAGTACTCCCAGAACTGCCCATTCTGGTGTTAGGGGCGCAGTAATAAAAAGCTTAGTCACACTATAGGCATGTACCTGTCTCCAAAACTTGCGGATATGTGGGCATTCCCAAAGGCAATGAAATAATGTTGCCCGGGGGTCCGCACATTTCAAACATTGTGAGGTATCTGCTATCCCCATTTGAAAACGTCTGCTAGGGGAAATATAACCTCTATGAAAGGTATATAAGGTCATTTCCCTATATGTGCTAGCTTTCAGGACCTCCATAGAGAAATTCAAGGTTTTCAACAGGTCCTCAATAGATAAACCTGGAAAAATGTCCGTCCAATAGGCCAGACCCCGTTTCACCCTGGTATGATCTAAAGTGTCACGGAGATAGCCATAGTGAGAAGAAATTGCACCCTTTACCTGTGGTGGCTGTAACAGCATGGCATCCAAGTCGTTACACCAATCCTGAGGGGTTAGTTGCCTAGTTACGGAGGAGGTGTAGTGCAATGCCTGGTGTATAGCGAAGTTGTAGGTACTAGGTACCTCATAACTTGCTTGGATTTGCGTAAATGATAAGACCGATCTAGCATTCAGGTTCACCATGTCTCTTAGCTGTGTTATCCTAAGTGAAGGTAGTCTATTGAAAGGGAATCCAGCACGCCCGTGTTGGAAGGCCGGATTTTTCAGGAGTGGTAAGAAAAGAGAGATTCTGTAGCTCAGTCCCAAGGAGCGCCTTATAGATTTCCAAGCTACCCAGTTAGCCATGAGAAGCGGGTTCTCCAGTATTTCTGAGGGCAAGGAAGATCTCCTAGAGTGTAGGAAGGCAATTAGGGAAGTGCCTGGAAGAAAGGCCTGTTCAAGTCTAGAATTGGAATACTGTGAAGTGCTTTGGAGCCAGTCCTTGATAATACGTAAATGGCTAGCATACCCATATAACTTAAGGTTTGGTAGATTAATTCCCCCATTAGATGGAGCCTGCTGTAATTTATACAGAGCTATCCGTGGCCTTTTCCCATGCCAGATAAACTTCCCAAATTCTCTATTAAGGGCTTTCTCATCTTTAAGACATATATTAATTGGGAGCATTTGGAGTGGATACAGCAGTTTTGGGAAGACAATCATCTTTATGAGGCCTGCCTTTCCTGTGCAAGACAAGGGGAGAGTCTGCCACCTTCTCATCAGGGAGTAAACCTCACCAAGCACTTTACCAAAATTCAGAGAGTAGAGGAGATGAAAGTTTTTGGGGATTTGCAGTCCTAGGTATGTGAGGTGATTTTTCGCCCAGGTGATCTGGAATTGGCCATGCCAAGAGGGACGGGTTTCGGTTCCCAGCCACAGGGCTACTGACTTCGCTTGGTTGATTAAAAACCCAGAGACCTTGCCGAATTCCTCAATTACCTCAAATATTGCAGGGAGGGACTTACGAGGATCAGATACATAAAGTAATAAATCGTCAGCAAATGCTGTGATTTTGGTTGCCGTGTTGCCTATTTTGATACCAGTAAATAATTGGAGATTTTGTAAGATTCGGAGCATAGGGTCTAGGGCTAGGTTAAATAAAAGCGGGGAGAGGGGGCATCCTTGACGAGTACCTCTGAACATGTAAACTGGCTCAGACCTGGTTCCGTTGATCAACAAAGAAGTACCGGGGTTAGTGTACACAAAATTGATAAAATTAATAAACTCTTCTCCAAACTCTCTCCATTGAAAAACGCGCTGCAGGTGATTCCACGAGATTTGATCAAATGCTTTCTCAGCATCGAGACTCAAAAGCATTGCTTGATCTCCTCTCTGTCCAGACCCCTTGGAGGCAATCACTGCGGCTATGGCCGTTCTAACCGCCTTGACCGAGTGCCTGCCGTGGACAAACCCCATTTGGTGGGAGGTCAGTAGGGTAGGTAGGATGGCCTGCAATCTGGCCGCTATGATCTTAGCCATTATCTTAAAGTCCTGATTCAGGAGCGTTATAGGTCTATAAGAGGCAAGTTGGTCCGCTGGTTTATTTGGTTTTAAAATTAAGGTGGTGAAGGCCTGATTGAATGTTGGGTATAAAGGGTTGTTAGTATGAAGATGCTTAAATAGAGATGTTAGTGCAGGCACAATTTCGGTTTTAAGAAGTTTGTAGAACTCGGCACTAAAGCCATCAGGACCTGGAGATTTACCATTTTTAAGAGTGGATATGGCATGTTTAACTTCCGTCTCAGTAATTGCAGAGTTTAAGCTGTCTCTCTGTTCCTGTGTAAGTTTGGGAAGTCGTGCCCTATGTAGTAACTCTGAGTGCAACTCCGGGAAGTCAGGACGCTGTTCATAGAGGGAGGAGTAAAATCTATGAAAAAGCGCCTTGATGTCAGAAGTGCTACCATGAGGTTTTTGGGAATGAGGGTCCTTAATTGTAAGAATATGGCGTTTACGGGAATAGGTCTTAGTTAGATTCGCCAAAAGTTTGCCAGACTTGTTTCC
>WWET01000039.1:986770-1004350 GCA_011038615.1 Limnodynastes dumerilii | reverse complement strand
GGTAGCTGGTATTTAACAAAGTAGTCATATCACATTACTTCTCTCTTGGGCAGGGGTGGGCTGTCTAATGAGATAGTATTGTCTATCAAGGAGCCGGGTTACCTAATTGCCTATAAAGGTACCATGTGGTTTGTTCAAAAAGATTATATATATGTATTTGTGTGGGTGTGTCTAATTTATCTATGTATAGGCCCAATTTTTGGAAAGCTTCTCAACCCCTTGTTCTATATTCGGAAGCGTCGCCCTCCTATCATAGTATATAGTTCTCAATAAGAGGCTCTTTACCGTAGTGAGATGCGGGGGAACTGGAGAGGTCCATTGATTGAGTATGGCTTTTTTAGCGAGCGTCACTATTACTGTAAGGACCGGAATAAGGTCTGATTGAGGGGGGAGCAAGTTCCAGGATTCAAAATTGGCACATAATAAAGCTAGGGGATTTTTAGGAAAGGAAGTAGAGAAAGTGCCATTAATGTACTGCAACACCTTGTTCCAGAATCGATCGATTTTTCTACACTCCCACATACTATGAAAGAAAGAGGCTTTGCCTCTCTTACATTTAGGGCAGGAGTCTGTTTCTCCAGGCATCATATAGCACCTCTGAGCCGGCGATACATATGCTCTATGGATTGTTTTAATGTGTACCTCCTGTAACTGTGCGGAGCATAGATTTTTAATCACCCTTTCATGATGTTTAGTGAAGGTATCGGAGTCTACCTCTGACCTGAGATCCTTACTCCATTTGAACACTGTGGAAGCCCAGTATTTAGTGGTATTGAGAGACAGCAAGTCATGCTGTAACATACGGGTCTTATATTTACTTGACTTAACAAAGTGAAGCAGTTGCATCAAGTCATCCCTCTGTGTCTCAGGTAGCTGAGTAGGTGGCAAGTTCTGGGCGTAATGCCTCATCTGTAAATACATGTAGAATTGTGACGCTGGTAACATATATTTAGTCTGTAGAGTTTGAAAAGTATAAAGGGTCCCCCCAGGGTCAAAGATGTCTTTGACACAACTGAGGCCTTTTTCTTTCCATTTATGGAAGAGATTGTTATGTATGCTAGGCGTAAATTCAGAATTTCCCCAAATCGGAGCATAGTGGGAACTACAGGGATTGCGCTTGTATCGGCTGTTGATTTTAAGCCAGGCACTACGAGTATCTCTGAGGAGAATGTTATTCGCATGGATCGCTGGGATCTGTTTTTGGCGGCAGAGCAGTAAAGCCGCCGGAGAGTAGGGGTAAAACACAGCCTCCTCTAGCTCTTTATTAACGTACGTTTCCCTCTGCAACAACCAGTCCGCTATGTATCTAAAACAAACTGCTTGAGTAAATGTGTCGATGTCAGGTATCCCAAGCCCCCCAGCAGGGCGTGGAAGCTTCAGTATGGCCATTTTAATTTTAGGTTTTTTGCCTTGCCATACAAATTTTCCAAATATGGAAGAACACGCTGTCGTATCCAGCGGTTTAAGACTAAGTGGCAACATCTGCAGCAGATAAGATATTTTGGGGAAAATGACACTCTTCAACACTGCCACTCTACCAAGCAGGGATAAAGGTAGGTTTTTCCAATTATTTAAAGTGCGGCGGATATCGCAAAGTATCGGGGGGAAATTACACTTATAAAGATCAACTAGGGTCGTAGGTATATTTATCCCCAAATATTTTATTTGCTTGGAGATTTTCCGCAGTGGGGCTATCACCTGCGAGATTAAGTGTGGAGAAGATGGCCATGCTAGTGGTAATACTTCGGATTTCTGGAGATTAATTCTATACCCAGCGAAAGATCCAAAGGAGGCTATTGTGTCTAGAACTGCAGAGACTGACTCGGCCGGATTGGAGAGGAACAGTAGCATGTCGTCCGCGAATAGGGCTAATTTTACCTCCCTACCACGGACCACAATGCCATGAAATTTCGGGTCGCTGCGCAGTGCAATTGCCAAGGGCTCTAAGGCTAAAGCAAATAGTAATGGTGAGAGAGGACAACCCTGACGGGTGCCTCTCTCTATCCTAAATGGTTGAGACAGGTATCCATTACTCGCCACCTGGGTCTGAGACCCAGAATATAAAGTGCTTAGGAGTTGGGTAAAATTTTCAGGAAAGCCAAATCTATATAACGTCTCCAGTAAATGATCCCAGGTGATAAGGTCGAAAGCCTTCTCAGCATCTAAAGAGAGCAGGAGGCTAGGAATTGCCGTTCCTTCCATGTTAGAGAGGGATTGCATTACCGCTAGGACTTTATGAATGTTGGTCACTGGATGTCTACCCCAGACAAAGCCAGTTTGGTCCTTATGCACAACTACAGGGAGGAGACATTTCATTCTTTCGGAGATTATTTTGGTAAATAACTTGTAATCAACGTTGAGGAGTGATATTGGACGATAAGATTCTGGGAGTTCTGGGTTGTGCCCCAGTTTAGGAAAAGTTTTAATGAAGGCTGAACTAAAGTAAAGGGGAATAGTCTTAGTGGAGATAATAGTGTTGAAAACCGACATAAGCGGCTCCACAATATCAGATGTAAGTATTCTATAAAACTCTCCGCTATAGCCATCTGGGCCAGGAGATTTGTTTGATTTTAAAAGCTTTATGGCCGCAGGTAGTTCTAATGAGGTAACAGGGGCTTGTAATATCCGAACATGGTCCGGTTCAATTTGAGGCAACTGTATCTTACTCCAAAAATTACTTTTGGCATCTTTGTCAATTGCCTCCTGGGAATACAACCGCCCATAAAACTCCTGAAAGAGCTGTGTGATCTCTTTCCACGAGTGGAATAATGTACCATCTCCACCTCGCAAGCATTTAACCATCACAGGTGGGCGCCCACCCCTTAGCAGATTAGTTAGAAGTCTACCAGATTTGTTGCCCATCTTATAGAATTTAAAATTGGTAGCTTCAGAATACCATCTCCCGCTTGGGTAAGTAATAGTTCAAATTGTGTCTTAAGCTCCAAATACTTATTTCGAGTGGCAGGAGTTGGGTTCCTCTGGAATTGCTGGTAGGCTCGGGATAACCCTTTCTGGGCTTGGATATATTGAGCTGTATACGTTTTATTATGCTTTTTAACAAAGGATAATATCTCCCCACGTATCACCGCCTTAGCCGTCTGCCAATAGAGGAAAGGGTCCGATATATGGTCAGCATTGTTAGTCTTATAGGTCGCCCATGTCGCTTGTAACATATTGCGAAATTTCCTAGATTGTGCAAGATAGGTGGGGAAGCGCCAGGCCCTGAAATCTCCTCTATCTACAGTCTCAGCCAACGAAACCCATACCAAGGCGTGGTCGGAGATACAAATTGGTTCGATACGCGAATCAGCTACCTTTGGTAAGAGGTGTGCAGCTAGAAGGATGTGATCCAATCTAGACAGTGTTCCGTGGGCAGCCGAGAGGCAGGTGTATTCCCTATCTGTAGGGTGTCTAGTACGCCAGACATCAAGCAAATGTAGTTGTTTGGAGAAGGTGGTAATATTTAACTTCGGGAGTCTGCGCTGGTGCTGCGAATCTAACTGTCTATCCAAGGTTAGCGAGGAAACCATATTAAAATCTCCCCCTACTATTAACTGCGCCTCACAGGTGGGATAAAGTTTCGTCAGGAGTGTTTGTAAAAAGGTTTTATCGTACGTTGACGGGGCATAAACATTGCACATACAATATCTGGAGCCATTTATGGCCATATCTGTGATAGTATATCTACCATCTTTGTCTGTTATATTGGAATATACTTCTACCGAGTTTTTGGTGGACACTAACAGCGCAACCCCTCTAGCCTTAGAGGTATATGAAGCAAAAGAAACCATTCTATACCCCATCATGGACAACTTGCGTACCTCAGATTCTATTAGATGAGTTTCCTGTAACATCATCACATCTATTCTCAATTTGTTGAGGTAAACAAAGAGCTTCTTCCGCTTAACCGGTGAATGAATACCACCTACGTTCCAAGAGCCAAGTTTTAGTGCTGGCATAATAGGAGTATTTTAGATGCTAACGTGAGGAGAGATTGTTGTGGTATGACAGAGCTATATGGTTGGAGGGTATTGATGACCCCCCGGACGGGGATGTTAGGAAAGACAGTAAACAGGGAAGTGTATGGCCATGTACACATCTTAATCAACATGTAACTTATCATAACGAAAAAAAACAAAAATAAACAAAAAACAGGTAAGACAACCGTAAGGTTAAAGTTGAGATCAAGATCTCAGACCTGGCAAATTAGCCTTTTTTGAGCTTCCGAGATAAGCTCAATTCGAGAGCTGGATAGAGGTTTTATTAATAGATGCTCTCGGCGGCAGCATAACACCACCTCATATAAGCTTAAGGGTAAACAAGATAAATTTAAAAGTGCAGCAAACGAGTATCTTGTATCTAATTATCATATGTAAAATATAATCAATCACAAAGTTATGGTTACAGCAAGAGAGAGAGTGGAGAGCAGATAAAAAGGATAAAGAACAGTAAAGATTCAATATAATAGGTAAACATGAGGGCAATAGGTATATATCTACGTCAGGTGATGGACGAATGGTAGAGTCTACTTGGTGATGACAGTGTCCCCGGGTTATGCTGTCCACGTCTTCTGCCTATCAACAGTGTACAATTCCATCTTTGCAAGAGAAGTAGGAGAATAGCGTGAAAACCTTCCACGTAACAAATCTCTGAGGGTACGCATACACTGGAGTCAGGATCAAGCACTGCCCCATGTTATATCCTGGATTCAGTCTCTCACATTGCCGAGAAAAATGGGTTAAGGGGGGGCATTTTGCTTACGGGCAAGTGGGACCGAAAGCTATTCCTGTGTGTCAGTGCACATCTCCTGTCCCGCCGCTTTTTCTAGTAGAAAAGCCTTGGCGTCCGCAGCAGTAAGAAAATCCTTGTGGTCTTTACCATTGAAGAGGCGGAGGCGTGCCGGGAAGAGTAGAGCAAATTTGCGCTGAGATTTGATAAGGTCCGAACAAATGGGGGAGAACTCCCTTCGTGCCCTAGACACCTCAGCGGAGTAGTCCTGAAAAAGTCGAAGATATTTTCCCTTCCAGGTTACTTTCTCCTGCTGGCGGTATGCTGTCCAGATGCTTTCCTTGTGCACAAAGTTCATGCATTTGAAGATGACCGCACGTGGCTTACTGGAGAGATCATCTCTATATGGTTCCAAACGATGTGCGCATTCTATTACCAAATCTTTACTGATATCTGGCGTGCCCAACAGTTCTGGTAAGGTGTGGGTGAGGAATTCCAACAGCTCTGGCCCTTTAATGGATTCCGGGAGGCCGATTAGGCGCAAATTATTGCGCCTAGATCTGTTTTCCAAATCGTCTAGCTTGTTACTGATATAATTCTGACGTTTTTGGATGTGATTGACTTTGGTTTTTAACTCCTGGGTATCTTGAAAAGCCTCTCCGGCTACTTGTTCTGTAGTGGTAATTCTGTGGTGTATATCTTTAAGTTGTGACTGCAGCACCTGGAGTGACTGATTGAAAGAGTTTGCCTGTTCTTGGAGCAGGGGAGTCATGGTTTCTCTGATCGCTTGCACTACATCCTGGTAAGTGATGGGAGTTGCTGTGTCAACAACAGGAGAATTTTCTGAGCTCTGCGGAGTTGAGAGGACCGCCAGGCGCTTTAACGGTGTGCGAGGTATTGTAGCGGGTGTCCCATCTGATGGCGCGGAGGCGCCGGCCGCCATATTGGAATCTTCTGTCTGCCTCTCTGCGCGGGCTTTCTGCTGCTTAGGAGCCATGAGCAGCGGGAAATGCCGCTTCATTCAGTCCCCAGGTGGTCTAGGTATGCGTGGGAGTCCGGAGACTGACGGTTTACTCGTCTGCTGCGGGAAATGAGGTTAAAGCACCGCTACCGCCTCGGAGCTCACTCGTGTGCGTCCTATCCCATGCCGCACCGGAACCGGAAGCCGAAACTTTTTTAATAAAAAACTTTATAAACTGCAAAACAACGTATGTTGTATACCAGATTATATGTCAATGTGGGGTACAATATATTGGGCGGACAACGAGGCAGCTGTCTATGAGATTTTATGAACACAGGAGAAATATTGTAAAAAACAACAACTGCCACTCACTATCAAAACATGTAAATTTATGTCATGAGGGTAATGTGAATGCTCTACAGATAAGAGGTATCGAGTGGATTCCAAACACCAGTAGGGAGGGAGACCGCTTTTCCCGATTATGCAAGCGGGAGGCCTACTGGATATTTATATTGAACACCATGTATCCAGTAAACCTCAACGACTGCATTGAGCTGAATTGTTTCTCCTGACAATTTTTGCGGATTGAAGGTGACTTAGGTTCAGTGGGAGGAATGCTTTATAAATGATTTAAAAACCGTTTGCACTACAGTATTGGATACCTGTGTAAATAGATAGATATGTCTCATATATTTGTGAAAGGCTATACCATCTCCCCTCTTTCCTTCTCTCCTCAAGACCTAACTCTGAGTAATAAACAACTCCTCCTATAAAAACAAAACTCGATTTAAAATCAAGCCCTTGTCCCTTTCCTCTGCCTTTTCTTCTCTTTCTTTTTTTCCCCCCTCTTTTTTTTTCTCTTTTTTTTCCCCTTTTTTTGTAAATATGCCCCTTGATAATATATATACATTCAAAATAATACTTGCTGGGATGACCATTACACTTTATCCCCCCCCCCCTTTCCCGATAGCTCTTTTTCTTCCCTAATTAAAATTTGGTTTGGAAAAGGAATTATGTTCCATTTGATTTAACCATTTGTGAATATGCTTCCCCCCTTTTGTTAAGAGTATATACATATACTGAAAACATCTGCTGCTTCTAAATATTGATGTATATATATATGGATGTTTATTATCCCTTATAGTTTCTGTTAATTATTTTATTAATTTATTATTTATTATTTTATGTATTATTTATTATTATTTTTCTTTTATTTTTATATTTAGTCCGGTGGTCCAGTCCTGAGGTCCTGTCTCGTGGTCCAGTCCGGTGGTCCAGTCCTGAGGTCCTGTCTCGTGGTCCAGTCCGGTGGTCCAGTCCTGAGGTCCTGTCTCGTGGTCCAGTCCGGTGGTCCAGTCCTGAGGTCCTGTCTCGTGGTCCAGTCCGGTGGTCCAGTCCTGAGGTCCTGTCTCGTGGTCCAGTCCGGTGGTCCAGTCCTGAGGTCCTGTCTCGTGGTCCAGTCCGGTGGTCCAGTCCTGAGGTCCTGTCTCGTGGTCCAGTCCGGTGGTCCAGTCCTGAGGTCCTGTCTCGTGGTCCAGTCCGGTGGTCCAGTCCTGAGGTCCTGTCTCGTGGTCCAGTCCGGTGGTCCAGTCCTGAGGTCCTGTCTCGTGGTCCAGTCCGGTGGTCCAGTCCTGAGGTCCTGTCTCGTGGTCCAGTCCGGTGGTCCAGTCCTGAGGTCCTGTCTCGTGGTCCAGTCCGGTGGTCCAGTCCTGAGGTCCTGTCTCGTGGTCCAGTCCGGTGGTCCAGTCCTGAGGTCCTGTCTCGTGGTCCAGTCCGGTGGTCCAGTCCTGAGGTCCTGTCTCGTGGTCCAGTCCGGTGGTCCAGTCCTGAGGTCCTGTCTCGTGGTCCAGTCCGGTGGTCCAGTCCTGAGGTCCTGTCTCGTGGTCCAGTCCGGTGGTCCAGTCCTGAGGTCCTGTCTCGTGGTCCAGTCCGGTGGTCCAGTCCTGAGGTCCTGTCTCGTGGTCCAGTCCGGTGGTCCAGTCCTGAGGTCCTGTCTCGTGGTCCAGTCCGGTGGTCCAGTCCTGAGGTCCTGTCTCGTGGTCCAGTCCGGTGGTCCAGTCCTGAGGTCCTGTCTCGTGGTCCAGTCCGGTGGTCCAGTCCTGAGGTCCTGTCTCGTGGTCCAGTCCGGTGGTCCAGTCCTGAGGTCCTGTCTCGTGGTCCAGTCCGGTGGTCCAGTCCTGAGGTCCTGTCTCGTGGTCCAGTCCGGTGGTCCAGTCCTGAGGTCCTGTCTCGTGGTCCAGTCCGGTGGTCCAGTCCTGAGGTCCTGTCTCGTGGTCCAGTCCGGTGGTCCAGTCCTGAGGTCCTGTCTCGTGGTCCAGTCCTGAGGTCCTGTCTCGTGGTCCAGTCCTGAGGTCCTGTCTTGTGGTCCAGTCCTGAGGTCCTGTCTTGTGGTCCAGTCCTGAGGTCCTGTCTTGTGGTCCAGTCCTGAGGTCCTGTCTTGTGGTCCAGTCCTGAGGTCCTGTCTTGTGGTCCAGTCCTGAGGTCCTGTCTTGTGGTCCAGTCCTGAGGTCCTGTCTTGTGGTCCAGTCCTGAGGTCCTGTCTTGTGGTCCAGTCCTGAGGTCCTGTCTTGTGGTCCAGTCCTGAGGTCCTGTCTTGTGGTCCAGTCCTGAGGTCCTGTCTTGTGGTCCAGTCCTGAGGTCCTGTCTTGTGGTCCAGTCCTGAGGTCCTGTCTTGTGGTCCAGTCCTGAGGTCCTGTCTTGTGGTCCAGTCCTGAGGTCCTGTCTTGTGGTCCAGTCCTGAGGTCCTGTCTTGTGGTCCAGTCCTGAGGTCCTGTCTTGTGGTCCAGTCCTGAGGTCCTGTCTTGTGGTCCAGTCCTGAGGTCCTGTCTTGTGGTCCAGTCCTGAGGTCCTGTCTTGTGGTCCAGTCCTGAGGTCCTGTCTTGTGGTCCAGTCCTGAGGTCCTGTCTTGTGGTCCAGTCCTGAGGTCCTGTCTTGTGGTCCAGTCCTGAGGTCCTGTCTTGTGGTCCAGTCCTGAGGTCCTGTCTTGTGGTCCAGTCCTGAGGTCCTGTCTTGTGGTCCAGTCCTGAGGTCCTGTCTCGTGGTCCAGTCCGGTGGTCCAGTCTTGCGGTCCAGTCCGGTGGTCCAGTCCTGGTGGTCCAGTCGTGCGGTCCAGTCCTGCAGTCTAGTCCTGGTGGTCAAGTCCTGCAGTCCAGTTCTGCAGTCCAGTCCGACGTTCCAGCCCTGAGGTTCAACCCTGAGGTCCGGTTCTTAGGCCTTGCCCGGAGTTCAAGTCCTGTGTCCCAGTTGATGCCCTCAGCTGTAACCAGTTCTGCCGCTCCGGTCCTGCTGACTTCTACTCTGCTGCCTGCCTCTGCTACTCTCATCACCATCAGGATCATCTCTCACCAATTCTCATTGGACACCATTCCGGATTACCAGTGCTATTGTTGGACTTTATTCTTATCTCCTGACGAACTCTCTGGCACTTTCTCATTGTCATCACATTCTGGACTCATGTACATTCTCACTCCCGTATGCTCCCATCTGTGTTTTGCCACTCAATTTCATTAAACCCATCATTTATTCACCTCACATCTGTTGCTTCTCTGGAAACCCGGGCAGATCCCACTAAAGATTCACAGTTCGTGACAAGCTGGCACCGAAAGGTTTAACTGTTATTTCCGGGACCCACGATCGAGAGAGACACCATATCTCCGGAGGGCAGGCGGGACGCCGTCGGCCCGTGGATCGGACGGGAACCGACACTACTAACTGGTGAGAAAGTTCCATTTTTTACTAGTACACCCTGCTGGAGCCATTATTCAACTAACAGGTTGAACTTTGTTGAAAATATTATCACACCACATATTCTTAGTACTGATCGGGACTATTAACCTTTCGGTGCCCGCTCCAATATGCGCTTCAAATATATCTGGAGACACACAGGATTTCAAAGTGTGCAGTACTGCTTGCAACATTGTTGCAGAAAATATTCATCTCGATTGATTTATGTGCTGTTGAACTGTGCTATATTATCGTGGATTGTGCCTTAGTATAAATATCACCTGTTTTCCTCATACCTCATTAGATCTAAAGGCTAAAGCCCTCTTGGTATATGTAGTGTGAATAACAATCTAGCTAAGCTAGGTGTATATCTTATAAATCAACGTGAATCATCTGGTGGATTGAGAGCTACATATTCATGCGGACTATTATGACAATTGCAACTATACATTGTTATTGAAATGTGGTTTCTTCTATTGGGGGTCTCTTATACAGGCAATTTAAAGGTTTGTTTTTTTATATATATATTCTTCTTTGATATAAATAAAACATTTTTTAATTCAGTGTCTAGTGCTCTGATCTACTACAAATATAGTAACTGTATAAGAGAAGATTTGACTCCCCCTGATGACTTCTTAATCCAGTTATCTAAGATGTGGCTTTTAGCGACCGTCACAATTACAGTAACAAGAGGAATAATTTGTTTCTTAGAATTACCCAGGTCCCAGTTACTAAAATTAGCACACAACACAGCTTTCGGGTCTGCTATAACAGATATAGAAAATAGTGAGTTTAAAAAACCTGGTATCTTATTCCCCAAAAATTTTCACATTCCCATATAGCATGAATAAAATTGGCTGGGGCTCCTTTACACTTGGGACACTTATCTGGGAAAGTACTATTTATTTGATGTCTCCTATATTGAGAGATATAAGCTCTACTGATCGAACGAAAATGAATTTTTTGAAGCCGAGCAGATTTCAGAGCCTTAAGAGATTTGTCGACGTGTAAAATAAGATCTTCTGAGTCAGTGATGTTTGGTATATTAATTTGCCACTTCTTTACCAAAGGTCGCCACAACCTCTCCAAGGCCCTCATTTACTAAGGTCGATTTTGATAAACTCCCGGGACTTTGCAGGCGATTATGCAATCACCGTATTCACTAAAGGCAAAGTCCTGGGACTTTAGCCTTTAGCAAAATCGACCAGGCAAACATCGCTGGAGAATACTCGTCCAGATGTTTGCCTTTAAAAAAATACAGATCGCCGTATTCACTAAAGGAGATTTGTCTAAATCGCCTTTAGATCGCCAGCAAATCGTTTAAAACTAAAGCGCCTTTGAAAGCGCCACACACCGTGCATGAAAAACATATGTCAATATATTTGACGTGTTTTTCTCTATACAAAACGCCAGCGCAGCATGTCTGGAATGCTTAGCATGGTTGTGCTGATAGAACTACAAGGCTCAGCATTGCCGAGCCTTGTAGTAATATCAGCGTCAGCATGTTAAGCCTTCTAAACATGCTGCGCTGTCTCCATTGCATTAAATAAAAATACATTGTGAAATACAGTAATATAATACTGAGCCTTGTAGTTTTATCAGTGCAGCCATGCTAAGCATTCCAGACATGCTGCGCTGGCGTTTTGTATAGAGAAAAACACGTCAAATATATTGACATATGTTTTTCCTACAAAGCGACAGGGATATTCCTAGGGAAAATCGCTGTGCTTTTCTATAGAAAAGCACAGCAATTTAGCCCTTGAAAAATCTATGAAACTCGACAGGGATTTTAAATCGCAAGGAAAAATTGACGGTTAGTAAATATGATGATTTTAGCAAAAAAATTGCGGCATAGATCGATTTAAAATCACGGGTAAAAATCGACTTTAGTAAATGAGGCCCCAAGTCTCTACCATCTATATCTTTCTGCAAGTATTTGGTTTTGTATTTATAAGTTTTGGTGAAATGAAATAATTGCATCAAGTGGTCGATCTCATCATGATTAGGAAAAGGTTTAGGTTTGTCTGTGCCAAATGTCTAACTTGCAGATACATATAAAACTAGCTGTTAGGAATTCCACATTTATCTTTAATAGATTGGAAGGTAAGCAGCTGTCCTCCTGGGTCAAAGATTATCATTAGTGATTCTGATACCTTTCTGTTTCCATGTTAGAAACCAGCGATTGTCTAAACCTGAGGGGAAATTGGGATTACCCGTTATAGGGATAAAATTTAAGCTATGTGATTTTCTTCCATATTTTTTATTGATAGAAATCCATTCTCGCTAGGTGTCATGGAATAGTATATGATTCAGGAGATGAAGCGGAATATCTTTATTTTTGCACAATAATAAAGCTTCCAGAGAATATGGACGGAAACTTTCTTCCTCTAGGGCAGGGGTGGCCAGACTTTCAGACTTAGTGATCTACTCTAAATTTAAAAAATCTTTTGAGATCTACCATAGTCCAAAATAATCATAATCCAATACTTTTTAGGGGGCTATGAGCCAATGAACACATAAAACAAACTAAACAAACTAGCCACCATATCTGCCCCTTGTAGTGTCCAACCACCATGTCTGCCCCTTATAAATTCCAGCCCATATGTCTACCTCTTACTATGGTCAGCCTCCATGTCTGCCCCTTATAATGTCTAGCCACCATGTCTGCCCCTTTAATGTCTAGCCACCATGTCTGCCCCTTATAACTTCCAGCCCATATGTCTGCCTCTTACTATGGTCAGCCTCCATGTCTGCCCCTTATAATGTCCAGCCTCCATGTCTGCCCCTTGTAATGTCTAGCCACAATGTCTTCCCCTTGTAATGTCCAGCCACCATGTCTGCCCCTTACTATGGTCATCCTCCATGTCTGCCCTTTACTATGGTCAGCCTCCCTTTCTGCCCCTTGTAATGTCCAGCCACCATGTCTGCCCCTTATATCCAGCCTTCATGTCCGCTGCTTATGTCCAGCCTCCATGTCCGCCCCTTTTAATGTCCAGCCTCCATGTCTGCCCCTTATATGCAGCCTCCATGTCCGCCGCTTATGTCCAGCCTCCATGTCTACCCCTTGTAATGTCTAGCCACCATGTCTGCCCCTTGTAATGTCCAGCCACTATGTCTGCCTCTTTTAGTGTCCAGCCTCCATGTCTGCCCCTTACTATGGTCAGCCTCCATGTCTGCCCCTTATATCCAGCTACATGTCCGAACCTTTTAATGTCCAGCCTCCATGTCTACCCCTTATATCCAGCTACATGTCTGCCACTCATTTGCAGCCTCCATGTCTGCCCCTTTATCGTGTAAACTTTCAAAAATCAGAAATC
Organism: Limnodynastes dumerilii; assembly: GCA_011038615.1. NCBI lineage: Eukaryota > Metazoa > Chordata > Amphibia > Anura > Limnodynastidae > Limnodynastes > Limnodynastes dumerilii. The sequence goes on along the minus strand of WWET01000039.1, from coordinate 991,621 downwards.
ATGCCTCTTATGGGGAAGGATTAAATTTGTAAAATGTCAAATATCATCAATCAATTCCAGATGTTATACAATAGGCTGAACTTCTTGGGAATCTTATTAACCCCCTCCTTACAAAACAGACGCTGTCTCTCCCGGTCACGTGGTGCAGTAGTGGTAATACAGGGCTCCTACAGGGCACTTGGAAGGTTCGATCGACTGGTCATCCTGCTGCGGTCGACCAGTCAATCACGATCGACTGTTTGGCCACCCCCTTCCCCGTAAGAGGCATGATTTCTGATTTTTAAAAGTTTACACGATAACCTGCAAAGGAACCAATTTGTGAGATAATATCTATAATTGACGGTAAGGATGTTTGGGGGTGCGAGACAAACAGGAACATGTAATTGGCAAAAAGTGATAGCTTGATCTACCTATTGCCGACCACAATATCTTTAAAATATGAATTTTGTCTAAGCGTAGTTGCTAACGGTTCTAAGGCTGCTGCGAATAATAGGGGTGAAAGGGGACACCCCTGTCGAGTACCACATTAAATAGGAAAGGGGGCAGACAAATATCCATTGCTACTTATTTGAGTCGAGGACTTCAGATATAGGGTAGATATAGCTTGAATAATTATAGTTGGAAAACCAAAATTTTGCAACACCTCAAATAGATGATCCCAGGTAACCATGTCAAATGCTTTTTCGGCATCTAAGGAAATGACTAATTAGGGTCAGAGGTCTGATTCCACTCAAATTCTTGTAATACCATCAGTATTTTACGGATATTAGTAACTGAGTGTATTCCCCAGATAAAGCCTCTTTAGTTGTGGTGGATTATAGATGGAAGGACTACTTTCAGTCTATCAACAAGTATCTTAGTAAAAATTTTATCATCTACATTTAGTAGAGATATTGGTCTATACGAAGATGTCAATTCCATATCTCTCCCTGATTTGGGAAGGACTTTAATAATGGCCGAGTTGAAGTACCTGGGAATCTTATATTGTGCCCACATGACATCATACACAGAATGGAGGGTGCAGACTAACTGTTGAGAGAGTATTTTGTAAAATTCTGACCCAGGTGCTTTAAGGGGTTTTAATTTTTTGATGGTTTATTCAATTTCTTCAATAGAAATTGGTGTGGAAAGGAAATATGCAGCTTTGGGAGAACTAACCTGCTCCAAAAATCAGCTTTAACCTTGGGATCAATAGATTTGCTCTCATATAAAGATTTATAGAAGGATCTAAAGATCTCAGAAATATCTGATTCTTTAGATGTTCGAGAGCCTTCTGCTCTCCTAAGGCAACTGATATTGTTATGTTTTTTGTTTCCTTTTAGTAGATTAGATAATAGGCGGCCAGTCTTATTGCTGTATTGATAAAACAGAAATTTACCCCGTTTGACATACCTATCCCCCAGTTGTTGCAAAATTGCACTTTCATGTCACAATAGACATTTGTATTAGAGACCATAAGGGTGCTCAGAAATGTTTAATAGGCTTTAGTGAGGTTTCTCTGCACATTCAAATACAAAGCTGTGGATTGCTTATTATGTTGTTTAGTGTATGACATGATTTCCCCCCTAAGGACTGCCTTAGCTGTCTGCCAGAATAGGAGAGGATCCGCCTTATGTTCTGCATTAATGGCAGTGTATGTCTCCCATTTGGCGACGAGCATCTGTTGAAATGATAAAGTATTAGTTAAGCGGAGAGGAAGACGCCAATGTTTCAAATGACCTACATCTGTATCATGTGAGAGATGCAGCCACACTAATGAGTGATCTGATATACAGATTGGTTCAATTTTAGTATCTAGAATTTTTGGGGTTAACGCATCAAAAGTGAAAAAGTAATCTAAGCAAGACAGCGTAGCATGAGCTGCCGACAGACATGTGAATTCTATGTCTAGAGGGTGCCAGGATCTCTAAATATCTAATAAATTAAGCTGAGACACTAAGGAATGAAGGCCAATGTTTTTACTTCGGGTGAGAGATCTTTTAGAGGTATGTTGGGACATAACAGAATTGAAATCCCCTCCTATTATCATGGAAGAATTGTCCTGTGGGTAGTTTCACAAGAAAACGTTTAAAATTTTTTGATTGGGATGAATTTGGGGCATACAAATTACAGAGGGTGAGACGGGTACCTGCAATAGAGATATCTGAAATGGTATATCTCCCTTGTTGATCTATAATATTACTATGCAGAATAAATGGAATTTGATTCTGAATAAGTGTCACAACCCACCTAGCCTTAGAGGTGTGTTGTGCAAAATTAATCACTTTAAATACCATCATATTTAGTTTAGAAATTCTGGCTCTAATGAGTGGATTTCTTGTAACATCACCATTTTTTACTTTTTAGGTATATAAAGAGTTTTTTCTGTTTTATGGGGGAATTAATCCCCCCCCACATTCCACGATCATATTTTTAAAGAAGTCATGTTATATAATAACCATGGAAAAGAGAGCTATGTAACTGTTTACACATATATTCATATATCTTAATACACCAACTACTATATTTTCGTGTATTCAATAAAGTTAAGATGCGTTTTGGTTTAAAACTCTCCAATGAATATAAACTTTTTAGGCATGACTTTTGTGCAAAAGACAGGAAACACAACAATATCAAAAAAACATTAACCTTAACAAAAATAAAAATAAAACATGGCAGGACTTGCTCAAAATCCTGCTCAACTTCCAGGAGGTACAACTGAAAGTACCTATCTTTAATTAGCATGTAATTATTTTACCTCAAACATGAAATACCCCTCCCCAGTCACAAGCAGGAAATATTGTAATAATATTGCATAACACCTAACAGACCTTATAAATTCGTATAAGAAGAACAAAATATGTGGTAGGTTTTTGGCTTCTCCCCTTTTTTTTTTTTTTTTACTTTTAACTAAAATACAGTACTGTATATACATTTTTTATACACTTAGCAATTTTGTGTAATTTTCTACCCCTTCTTCACCTTTCTCTACCAACTGTTCACTATGCAATTCAATTGCACCAAAAACAGCAGTAAAATAGAAACAAATAAGCAGAACAGGACAAGGACTAGCTCAAAGAGTATGGTTCCCTATAAACGCAGTAGTTCAACTTTTAAATATCAAAGTCCACCATACGACCTGTGACCTCTGACGAAGAGCCAATTCGGTTTAATCCTGGGTCGAAAGATTGGATTCCTCAGAGATTTCCCGGAGATAAGCTTGAGGCAGGGTAGAAAAATCTTTGAAGGATTTTCCCTCAAACAACCGCAGGCGTGCTGGGAAAAGAAGCGCAAACTTATGACCCTCCTTCACCAGCTGGGAGCATAATGGAGAGAAGGCTTTACGGGCTCCTAGGATGATTTCCTTCCCACGTCAGCTGATCCACATTCATGGAGGCGATCCATACTGTCTCTTTGGGCCTGATCCAGACCTACACCGATGCGCTGTGCTTAGTAAAGTACAGCGTATCGGCATGTACTTCCCCTGACACTCCCCCCTGTCCCAGCGTATTTTCCCTCGCTAACGCCGGCTGAAGGCTACCCTAAGCAAGGGAAAATACACTCGGACAGAAGCGTATTAACTAAAACCCCTCCCTCCCTCATTAAACAACCCTCCTGCCTACCTAGACTAACATTTGCGTAGTAACGGAGAGTGATGCCCCCTCAGCCGTTACTACGCTGATACTACGGACTTTCCATAGTTACGCCGGTCAACATTTGAGCCAATCTTACGCCCTGCGTATTACCGCAGAGAAGCATAGGTCTGGATCAGGCCCTTTGTGCATGTAATTTAAACATCTAAAGATGACAGCTCTGGTCTTTGCATTCCATCAGGTTTGGGATTTCCCATGTGATGCGCCCTCTCAATAATAAGATCTTTGCACTCCTCTGGTACCTTTAAGACATTTGGAAGGGTAATATGAAGAAATTGGAACAACTCATTTCATTTAAGAGATTATGGTAGACCAATTATTCTTTAATTAATTCACCTAGATCTGTTCTCGAGATCGTCGATTTTATTCCACATTTGATTTTTTTGTTTTCTGCAAGTAAGTTGTTGTTTCTTTCAAGGAGCACACATCTTGGAATGATTACCCTGCTATTTGTTCAGTAGCAGCAATTCTCTGTTGCATTTGGGTCAATTGATCTTTTACTTCTTGGATTTCTTGGGTGAAGGTGGCAGCTTGTCTTGGCATTAGAGGGGCCATAGTTTCCTGGATAGCCTTCACAATATCTGTATAAGCTAGATTGGAACCTCCTTTGTCAGGACTGTGAGATGGGGTAAAGTCTGGTGGAGATAAAGACATATTCATCTGTGGTGCAGGCATTACCGCTGGATCAGATGGCTCAGTTGCGTCCGCCATTTTGGGTTCAGCGCGCTCTTTCTCAGATTTTTTATGCTTTGCCGGTATCTGAGATGTCATGTAACACTTCATATTGGACAAGAAGGGTGAGGTGCACACTTTACAGGGTAGGCAGGTGATGTTTCCTGGTCTGCCAGTGGTTTTAGATCGGAGACCCGCTGTGGCCGAGACGGAGCTCACTCACAGGGCAGCTAGCAGCATCGGCGCTGGAACCGGAAGTCCCCTAAATTGTGTAGTTTTAAATAAAAGTGTATTCATTATACCTTCCCAATTGTCTTTTAGGACCAGATAGCGCAGCTACACACAAAAATTATTTTCCTTATGTCCTTTCTTTCTAGCTACAAAATATTTCTCAAAAAATGCAAAATAATATCAAAAAAGTACTCAGTAAGAATGGATTTAATGTCAAGTATACTGTCACTTAACCAGTCATAAGCACAAAAGAACATTAGTCTTTATAGCAAAAAATGCATGTGAATTTTAAGAAATAAATAATCTCTTAAATTCA
>WWET01000039.1:959444-986732 GCA_011038615.1 Limnodynastes dumerilii | reverse complement strand
GAATAAACATATTTACATTAATTTATGTATCAATTGAATAATTAAAGCTATATCTCTATCTATATGGAAACAGATTAAAGGCATAAGTGTTTAATAAAGCTTTAGGCCAGCCCATGACCAGACAGGCATCATAATCATCAGTTTGTATTTGTACGAGTCCACAGACAGCCAAAAGCAATACAGTTTCCGGGAGGGATATTTTTGTACAAATGCACTTACAAGGACCACATCCCTCCACTCCCAGTTGTAAGTATCAAATGTAGCATTCCAAATCATATTGAATGGATGTGTGCATGCACAGACTGGACAATTTATAAACCTCTTGTGCAGAAAATGATCATTTGTTGGTAGCATGGAACTGGTTCTAAGTTCTTGCAAGTGTTTCATGTTTCAAAATCTTTATTTATTTCCTTCAATACTAAAAATACCCTTTATCATGACTGTAACTAGGGGTGTGCGATAGGGGCGGCTGCCCAGGGTGCAAAGTTAGGGGGGTGCACCTGTAAGTTAATATTTAAGGTTAAATTGGCTTGGAATTCACGTTCAAGGGGGGCACCATTTTTCCTTTTTGCCCCATGCGCTAAAATGTCAAGTTACAGCTCTGCCCTTTATTGTATAGGTTCATTCAAAGAGCAACAGGTGAGACAGAGTTCAAGTTAGTTCATAATGTGTAATTGAGAAGGTTCAGTGGATTAATGAAGAACTTGGTCTTTACTCTGTATTATGTTCAATTATCTTTCCAGTCCTGCCAATTAGCACGTGATAAATTATGAATGAAGCACAGGATTAGAGTGACACCTGTTCACCTTTGCAGTTATTTCTGCTTTCATGAAAGCTTTACCTTGAGTTCTGGCATGCTGCCTATAAGTTCATAAGGAATCCGCACATCTGGTTTATTTGTGTAGTCATCTGGGACAAGTTGTGGTGCTAAGTCTCGGTACCTGTGAAAAAGTCTGAAAAAACCTCAAAAAAATAAATAACAGTTTGACATCCAAACTCCAAAACTATTAGAAAATATCAATCAGTTGTTAACAAAATATTTGTACATACAACAATTGCTCTATCAGAACCAATATTCAGAAACATGAATTCAAAAGTTAGATGTGTGAGATTACTTAGAAAAATAAGGGCCAGATCCAGAGCTGAGCTTAAATTACGTTTGTTTGCCTCCACACTAGACATACGGAATTTGAGCTCCAGAATTCTGTATGTACGAGGGGATTGTACACCCCTGGACTCCCCTTGCATGTACAGGACCTCTACAAAAGCGCATTGAGTTTGATTTCATAATATAAAGACCGTTTTCAGGTGAATACAGGAATACATAGCCAGCATGTTAATGTTAATTAAAAAGTTAAGTCCTAGTACCTGTGCAGTGTATTTTACTTTTTGGACATGGAATTGAATTGAAGTCCCAAAAGATAGTCACTGCGCTGGAACTTAATCTCTGATCTAAACTGAACATCTCCGGCAAAAGTCCCGCAGACTTTACCAGAGGGGCTAGTATTAGTAATCTGACCATCGATGTTTCCAGGCTCGCTGCACCTCATTAGCACTCATTGCACTAATGATAGTAAATAGAGCCCATTGTGACAACTTATGCCATATTTAGTTAAATTAACTTTAATAATTTCTCATATTTGGCTAGAACACAGACTGAAAACAATGGATTTTTCTCGAATGAATAGTATAGGTGAAAATTAACTGACAAACCTCACAGTCAGGCACTGACAATGGTTTGCTATGGGGCCGCAGCTCCCCCCTGAATCCTGTGCAGGGGATTAAACACCCCACAGCCACCCAGTCTGTACCAGTACTGAACAGCCTGGATGTCTATTCTGCACATATGCAGAACAGCTGTCTGTCTGTATATGTGCAAACAATTCTTATCCTGTGAGATACGTGAAATTATCTGGCAGTATTATTTAGTTTTTTGTTATTGTTATAATAGCTAGTGCAGAAAAAATTAACAGCTTTATTTCAAATCCAAATTTCTCAAAACATATAACAAGCAGAAAGCAGTATCTTATGCTCTGATACACTAATACCACTACCAATGAGACCAACATATCTAGCCAAGCTGCAACATTTTTAAGGTGACAAAACTTTATTAGTCCATACCATTAAATCCCACAAATCCGTTATTCAAACTGTCCAGAGTTCTGACATTAGCAACTCTGGATAGCTAGTATTGAATATGGCCATTGGTTTGAAAAATGCAAACATAAACATAAATAAAGGGGCTGCAAAGTGTAATGCAGTAGTCTCTACAAATTTGTTTTTAAAATCTTTCTAAACAATTTATAGCAATTTTCAAAAAAAATGCCTGATAAAAATGTGCAGCAATAAAGCTGCTATTCAGTCAGTATAGTATAGCATATGACCAGTGTGTGTATTAAAACAATTCTTTCTTAAATTAAATTTTTTAGGACCTTATTCACACTTAAGAAGTGTGTGCTTCTTAAGTGTGGATAAAAAAAGAAATGAGCTCACTTACCCAATCTATGTACCAATCTTTAAAGACCACACATACTTTAGGTAGAGGAAAGAGGCGTGCTAGGGCAGCCTCAGGGAAGATCTAAGAAGAGTGGGTGGGGGGAGGTATGTTAAGGAGACGGGCAAGCTGGGGGTAGGGGAAAGAATGTTCGTATTCTCCTTCTTAAGACTTAACACTACTGTCTATGTGTAAGGATTGTTCATCCAGCCTTACACTCCACAAACACTCCCATACACATGACAAGGAAGAGGGACAACTACTGCCATAGACACAGCTCATTGTTTATGAAGAAAAAACTCCAAGAACCACTGACCAGTCTGTAAACCCAGGAGTGTTTATAAACCTGCATATTTAAATTTGTAAAAAAAAAAAGATCAAAGATCAGAAGCAATGGCCAGGGATAAAGCCAAGGAAAATGGGGGCTGAAAGAAATTTCTCTGGAACCCAAGAAGAAGGAGTTCCTGGGCAGAACAGGTGGCAGCTGGTTTAAAATACTGTTATTCTGTTTGGTCTTCTATAGCTGCCTATCTGGTATATTTATTGGGAGCATTCAAGCGCTTCTATTAGCCATCAGTAATTATGTATCAAGATTGTATCACACATGTGTCCAGGTGTGGGTCCCAGCTGACATCAGCCCTATTGCAAAAGGGCCATTCGCTCTCAGCCAAGTTCCAAACTGGCTGGGATATCAATTGCTTTTGCCACAAAGTGCAGAGTGCTATCACCCTCATCTATCTATTTGAACTTATCAATTGACTGTGTTATTGGGACAATAATGGGGAACAGCTGGCACTTCCTCACAACACCAACGGGAGACATTGAAGCGCTGAAACCCAGAACTTCTCTTCTGTGATTGTAATACTTCACCCATTTATAAATCGAAGAAGAGACATATTGCACAACTGGCGTTTTTTTCATTTCTTTTCCCTTCCATACCCAATGAGAGGAAAGAGGTGAAGATAATCGGAAGTGAAACGAGAAGAAGGTCCTGAGACATTGGTACACGGCTTTGAAACAAGAGAACAACAATGTGAGTGTGTCTTTGTTGCATTTAGAGTATTTTCATAGTAACAAGATTACTACACAATTAGATTTTTTCTTTTTCTGTATGTAATGTGGATAAAGACAGTGACCCTTGAAATTTCTAAAGAATCTGGAGGAAGAGAGATTCATTCTGTAAGAATGGGACATTAATTTATACGCATTATACAGCGCTGTTAGGGGTGAAATATCTAGTTTGAAACATCCACTTTGATCAAGGACATCATAAGTAAAAGTAATGTTAAAAATTATTTTGTATCTTAAGTGGGAATGGATGGGCAACTGCTCTAGCTTACAAGATCATTTCTTTGGTTTTAAAGAAGGCAAGCCATGTGTAATTGTAAATTGAATCCTGGGATTTAAACCAAAGCTTCATCAAAATGCATCATTTCCTGAAATCCAACGAAAGATCAGCCTCAAATTCACTCAAAACGCACCTGTCAGACTAGCCTACCCCTCTTCCGCTTAACATCCTCACTGCAGTCCACTTCCTTCCCCCTTCTTATGTTTTCTGTAAGTTCATCCCTCCCACTTAGTGTGTTAGCTCACGTGAGCAGGGTCCTTCATCCTAGTGTTGTTCACCATCCCCACCTGGTGGCTCTCTCTCAACCTTTCACTGTGCTCTATCCCCTCCTCCCTGATCTGCCAAGCTTGACACCTTACATTTTGCCTTGCTTTCTGTGCTTGCTTCACTTTATTGTATTTTTGTGATACTTTATATTTATATTTTGTTATTTTAATATGTACAATGCTGTCCATCCCCTGTATGTCTGTACTGTATTTTGTACACCATGTGACGCCTTATAAATAAACGTTAATAATAATAAAAAATTTAAGAAGTGAGTTTTTACGGGATGGGCGGATATGGTGGGTTTTCCTTGAACTTTGACCCTTACTATGGACAGCTGCTACACCCTTATTATCCACAATCTCTAATTGCTGTGCAATTTACCAACATTACCATGGACACTGAAGTATGTTTTGACTGCAAGGCAATGCAGTATTCCGTATTATGTGTATACTGTGTGCACATTAATATGAAAATCTATATTATCTGCAAGAAGTACAATGCTCTATCAATCAAACCATCAGACAATAAAATGTGTAAATCAAAAAGAAGAGAGGACAGGAAGAAAGAAAGGGACTGGACAACACATAAAAGGTATGGACAGTATATTAGTATGGGCAGTGAGAAGGTATGGCCAGTGTGATGGGATGGGCAGAGCAATGGTAAGGGCTGTGTGATGGGATGGGCAGTATTATTGCTAGTATGGCAAGTGATGGTGATAAATAGGATGGGCAGCAGCAGAGATCGTATGGGCAGTGTAAGAGGGGCAGTGCGACTTAATATTTTACATTGAGTTATATTATTTGATACCTTAATTGGCTGTACAAAGTGATAGTCAAGCCTCATACATTTTCTGATGTAACACCATAGTAATAGCAGAATACTTATGACGATTGCCTCCCAGGCTAAAATTTGCCAGCCAGCCCCTGCCTACACCAGACCTGAGCTTGTGTAAAATTGTTAGGTAGTAATGCAGGCAATCCAGTCTGCTATGGCATGTGTAGCAACACTACCCACCTGCTTTCTAATTTCAATATAGTGGAACTCCCCGCTCCATTATCACAGACCACACGGAAGCAGACACATATGGATAGGTAGCTTTGCATCCATCTTTCTGTGCTTTCTCCAGTTCTACCCAAGTGCACCCACCATGTGTAAGGAAGCTTATGTTAGCCATTTGATGTAACTCCTGCTCATTAGCTAGACAACATAAGTGAAAACAGATCACTTACGCACCTTGCATACATAAGTTACCTGTCAGGCGCAGGTCTGGATCCAGGTTTGGATCCAGCCTACTGAAAGCAGCAGAGTATTACACAGTGGTTACACCGAGAGCAATGAAGTAGCACAGGAACACACAAAAACACAAGGGGCTGGATTTACTAAGCTGTGGCAAAGGAAAAGTAGAAATATTGCCCAATCAGATTCTATTTCTTATTTTCCTATTACATACTAGAAAATGTTATCTAGAATCTGATTGGTTACTATGGGCAACATCTCTACTTTACCTTCCCGCAGCTTAGTATATCTGGCCCAAGGATTCCACTAGGCATCACTGGGACCATTCACACAATGCGCTTATTGTATTGGCACAGTTAGACACATTTTGTTGTAGTAGATCTATCTACATTGACAAAATTTAATATTGTAGACCTTGTAGGAAGGCCCTGGCCTTTTTACTGCCCTCTCTGTGACCTTTCTTGTAAGAGGTCTTTATGTCCATATCAGTTTTATCTTGCATATGCAGCTTTCAGTGACATGGCTCAATTTCTACATAAATTATATAAATGTTACAGTAAAATAATGGCTGTATGTATTCTATAAGCAATGATGGTTACTACACAGGATTAGTAAATGAAACCGAGAGCTGTCCTAAGCTGGAGGACATATAAACTCCTCCAGTGTGGGCTGCCCCTCCTCACAAGCTCACTCTGGCCACTGATTAACTAGCCAATAGTAAAGGGGGTGGGTGGGGTGTTAGGGGGTATATAAATGGGAAGCCATTTTATCCTGCATCACTCTTCGTTTCTTTGGAGGAGCTAAGTATACTGTGTATCTTTGCATATATTGTAATTATCTGATTGGTTTCTTCCTGTCCTATTTCTTTAATTGCTTTCTGTTTTCTGCTTCTATCTGCTATTCCTTTACTGTTTGTTTTTTCCTTTGCTATTTCCTAATTCTTCCTTGTCTTTTTTCCTCTCCCCTTTTATCTTTCTCTTTCACTTACCTTTATCTGTATCCTGGTTTTCTGATGGCGTGTCCGGTCCGGTCCCGCTCAGTGCCTCTGAGACTGCGGGAGGCTCCATCGAACTCCACGCTGGAGGGCACTTCCGGTTCGCGTCATCGGCCGTTGACGTCGCCGGAAGTCACGATGGCGGTCGCCATCTCGAATCCAACAGCGGTCGGAGTCAGCGGTGGCAGCTCCGGTACCCACAGGAGGCAGGACCGGGGTCAGAGGCGCAAAACGGCAAGTGGATCTCACGCTCAGTTACCCCACTGCACCACCAATGCGCATATGAGAGCCAGGGAGCAGGGGTTGCAGCATGCTCCTGGCTCTGGTCTTCCTGGTGCTGTCGCCACTGTCACCAATGATCATGCCCCCAGCGGGCAGGCTGCACAGGTTTCTGGTAGAGGGCGGAATAGACTGAGGGGTGGCCAGGGATCACGCAGGGGGAGTAGGTCTGGGGTTACTCCAAGGAAAGTGCTACAATGGTTTCTAATACACTTTGTGTTCCAGGCGTTGGAATCGCAGGTGGACTCCAGGGGTGTGGCCCCTGAAGATGAGCTGCAGAAGACCACTCAGCAGTTGTTGGTGTTTCGGAAGGAGTCGGTGAAGGCGTAGATGTCGGTGAGTCACATGTATCTGAAGGGGAGGTTTCATTGGTATGAACAGTCAGCTCTAGCGCGGGGTCGTGACGTTCTCAGTTACGCCCCACTAAAGTGATGAAATTGCTTATAAAAACACTAGAGAAAGTGGCGGGTAAGAGGAAGGCTAAGCCCCCAGGGTCCAAGGGACGGGAGGCCCCCCGCAAAGGTTCTGGTCCCCCTCCTGTCCTATATGACATTATGGAGGTTTCTTGGGATATTCGTACGTCATCAATACGTTGACATGTTTTGCGTGACCTATAAAGGCAAAAAAGGTATGGCGGCGGGTAAAGCCAAAAGGCGATAGCTAGGCGATAAAACTTTTGTTAACTGGCTGGGAGGGTTCGTTGTGTTCGCCACTTGTTATCTGGAGCGCAGGCTGAGCGAATTTATGGATGTCTGGAAGTATCTGTATGTGATACAGGATAGACATGCCACTTCGCAGGCCGGGCTGTGGCTCATATATGATGAGCGATTCCATAAGAAATTTGACGGTAAGAAAAGTATCGCGTTTGGCTCGCATGATATGGCGCTATGGCTACGGGGTTCACAGCCTCCTCAAAAAGTGGCTGAGGGCCAGACTGCATGTGGGGGTCAATCGTGGGCCCAAAATTTCACAGCAAGTAGGGGCAAATGTTTTACCTTTAACAATGGGCATTGCACGAGAGAGGTTAGCTGCAAGTATGGCATGTCTATACCTGGCGCTGCGGAGGCCCCCATCCCGCCAAGGAGTGTAACAACCCCAGGTCATTCCCTCACCTTTTGTAGGACAACACGCCTTGCCTCCTCCACAGATCAGGGCGGCTGGACAGGGCTCCCTCTTCGGTCAAGGTGGATGCAATGCGTCCCTGGTTGGACACTTGATGGCCAGGTGGCGTGCTTGCTTCGTGATGGTTTTACGGTTGGTTTTAGATTGCCCATTAGGGGCCAGTTGATTACTGGGGGCAAGTGTAACCTAAGGTCTGCTGTAGTGTTGCTTGAAGTGATTTTTGTCTAAGGTTATGGAGGAGGTGCGTTTGGGGCAGGTGGCCAGGCCTTTCCCCTTTCCCCCTCTCCCAGATCTAATTTTTTCACCGGTAGGTGTGGTCCCCAAGAAATCTCCAGGAAAGTTCCGCCTAATCCAGCATCTGTCATATCCTGAGGGCCAGTCTGTTAACGATGCTATCGATCCAGACATTTGTTGGGTTCGATACCAGTCGTTTGCATCGGATGTGGAAATTGTACGAGAAAATGGTCCAGGGGTGCTTATGGCGAAGCTGGATATCGAATCGGCCTTTCGTCTCCTCCCGTTGCATCCTGATTCCTTTATGTTTATGGGTTTCAGGTTGCCGCAGGGGTTTTTCATCGACTGCTGTTTACCAATGGGCTGCGCAATTTCATGTGCGCTGCTTGAGAAGTTTAGCTCTTTCTTACACTGGGCAGTGTCGGTTGGAGCTGGGCATTCTTCCATGGTGCACTATCTCGACGATTTTCTCTTTCGTCTGTCCCACTGTCGGACATCTACTCGAGGGCCTTGTTTTCTGCCAATTCTCTTTTTTGGCATTTCGGGGTAGCCGTTGCTGCAGACAAGACGGAGGGTCCCACCACTTGTTTGTCGTATTTAGGCATCGAAAATGACACAGTGGAGGGGTCTTGCCACCTTCCCCCCAACAAGATTGATAAACTGCAGTCTGCTCTAAGCGATATGTGTGATAGGCGTCGTTCCCAGCTGCAGAAGGTGCAGTCCCTGTTGGGCCTTTTGAATTTCGCCTGCAGGGTTATCCCCATGGGACGGATATTTTGCAGGCGTCTTGAGAAGGCCACGGCAGGTGTCAAATGTTCCTATCATTTTGTCACCTTTTGGCTGGTATCAGGGATGACATGAAGGTTTGGATGGATTTCTTGAGCGAGTTTAACGGGACCCGGATTTGGCTTTCTCCAGAAGCATCAAATTGTGAACTTGAGTTGTTCACTGATGCCTCAGGAGCTGTAGGATGTGGACCCTACTTCCAGGGCGAGTAGTGTGCCACGCCTTGGCCTCCTGAGTGGGTTAGTTCAGGGTTGACTGCAAACTTGCTGGTTTTGGAGCTCTTCCCTATTGTCGTAGAAGTCAATTTATGGGCTTCTGACCTTGTGAATAAAAACATTTTGTTCTGGTGCGACAATTTGGGAGTGGTCCAGACCATCAATAAGCAGAGTGCATCTTCTCCGCCTGCGATATGTTTGATTAGATATTTAGTGTTACTTTGTTTGACGTTAAATGTTAAGTTTCGCGCTCGCCACGTCCCAGGGGTGGAGAATGGTATTGCCGACGCACTTTCGCTTTTTGATTAGCCCAGGTTCAGGGAGCTGGCGCCGCAAGCCCAGACGTCTGGCTTGTCATGTCCGTCTCATCTTTGGCAGATTGTTCAGCCGGTTTAAGGTCTCTGGCAGACAGCTCCCTGGCCCCGTCCATACTAAGGAAATACCAGTTGGCTTGGCGGCAGTGGTTGGCCTACAAGGAAGCCAAGCCCTTTTTAGCTGTTATGGGACAAGTATCAGGTGGGCAGGTCCAGGGAGTCCATGTTATCCCTATTGGGAGGGGTTGCGTTCTACTCCAGGTTAATTGAGGGGCGAGATATTACCAAGGGCTTTCTTATCTCTCATGTACTGAGAGGCTGGGTGCGGAGGAGACCATCTGGTCCTGATACGCGTCAGCCTATCAGTAGGCAGATGCTGCGGCGTTTGGTCAGCGTCATTTCGGAAGTAGCTCGGGATACGTTTGAGGCCGGTCTTTTTTGGGTTGCGTTTTTCGGGACGTTTCATGTTTCTGAACTCGTGCCGCCTAGCAAAACGCTGACGTATTCGGGTTTGCTCTGTCGTAATGTGCGCTTTGCAGATAGCAGCATTACCTGTCTGGTTCATAAATCCAAGACTGTAAATACATAGGGGAGGCTAACCCTGGGGGTCAGAACTGGCTGGCTCATAGGAATGGGTCTCCTCTCACTCGCTATCAATTTGCTGCAAATCTCAACAGCTGCATTAGTAGGCTTGGCATGGACCCTGCACATTACGGTACTCATTCTTTCAGAATTGGGGCCGGGACATCCGCAGCGGCTGATAGCCGCCCTCCCCAGGCTATTGTAGCCTTGGGTGGATGGAAGTCACGGGCATATATAAAGTACGTGAGACCGACTTAAATTTTGTTTTGTTTTATTATGTTCTGATTAACATATGTTAGTGGTAAGCTAGTGGGTGGTACTCGAGTCAGTCTATGGGAGCACTGGGGACTTTCTCCTTTTTTCCTCCTTAGTGGGGTGGCTGATTGGCTGTGGCTTCATCCCAGAGGTTTTGGAGTCTTCGACCCCGTTGGTTTCGCTCTGACTCTTAAAGTGCCGCTCTCCCCATTCCCCCCCCTCTCCTCCCATTAGTTTCCTCTGCTTTCTTTGCTAGTATATGTTAAGTGCTCTAGTTAGAGTTTGGGATGAATGTAAGAATGGTTTTTGCTTTGTTACAAGGTAAATTGTTGTCCTCTAATCATATAGAGTGCTTTATTTTGCAGGTCTGGTTACACAGGGTCGACGGGCCCTGGTCCTTGGTCACTCCTATATACATTGGGCCAGAGTATTTATTGACAGGTAAGGTGCAACCATGTGGTTTAGCGGGGTGGGACATTGATTGGTTGAGCGTTAGGGGTATGCGATGGGACATGTTTCCTAGACTGTGCTGTCAAGCTTTCGACACCTTTGGTGTGCCCGTTAGTTTGATAGCGCATTTGGGCGGGAACGATTTCGGTAACATTAAATCGTGCGTTCTGGAGAAAACAGTCAAGAGGGATCTCTTGGTGGTTCTCAGGGCATGCCCGGACATGGCCTTATGCTGGTCCCATATCACCCCACGTCGGTCGTGGCACGGTCCTGGTCCTCCTCTATTTGCGCCATCGAGCGTACACGAATAAAGATCAACCATTCGCATACCAAATTCGTTTTCGACATCAGTGGGAAAGTTATTTACCACCCTAATATATCCCATGACAACACCAGCTTATTTAGGGGCGATGGGGTGCACTTTTCCAATATAGGCACAGTTCTATTTGTTAGGAATCTTTTGGGGGCTCTATCGGACAGCTAGGTTGGCGGACGAGGCTCCTGGACAGGGGATGCCTGTCTGGTTTAATAACATCATTATTTGCTGCTGTTCCCCTCCTGCTATTTGCCACCATCTACCTCTAAATTCTATAGTCCATCAATCCAGCGATGTGTCTGTGTGTTTATTTCGGGTGTTTGCTTGTGGGGAGGGGTGGTTTGTCAGCCGTAGGAAGTTTATCATTCTGAAACCATCTACCATCACTTCTTTCATATGACAGAGCACTAGCATACAAAATCATGGTACTGGTGCTGGCTAATGGGTCTCTAAGATTTTGCTCCTCACCCATACATGTAGTATGTGCGCACATGCATTTTACTATCCCTGCAATCTGAAAATGCCCATTTTGCTATAGTCTAGATCAGGTCGTCAGAGATAAACTTCAAATTCAGTATTTTGATATGTTATTCCTAATGCAATCAAAGATGGTATAACCCAGTAGTAGTCAACCTGGTCCCTGATGCCCACTAGTGGATGATTCAAGTTTAAGAGGTAGCCCTGATAGCAGTCATGAGTGGTAGTTGCCAATTATATATTTGCGGCGGGGGAGGGTCACTCTGATCACTGCGTTTAGCGGTATAACAGCAGACATTATAGTTTGGATTGAGGTTAGACAAGTGGTTGTGGAACTATTTTATATGGAGACTTTATGTCTGGGTAATAAAGTTTAAATATACAAAAGAACCACAAGCACTATTAGTCACATACACAGTAACCTGGACCGCTGCGTTCAGGAACTGTGTATACGTTCCTATGGCAGAAGAAGAAGGGAGGAGAAAACATTAAATTAAGAAAAATTGTGAAATGTGGAAAGAAGAGAAAGAGGGGGCATATAGGATAGATACCGGGGAAGAAAACTGTGTTATATAGGATAGATATAGGAGCGAAAAGGGTTTATATAGAATAGATACAGGGGGAGAAAAAAGGGTTATATATAGATAGGTACAGGGGGAGAAAAGGGTATATATAGCATAGATACAGTGGGAGAAAAGAAGGTTATAAAGCATAGGTATAGGTGAAGAAAAGGGTGTAAATAGGATAGATACAGGGGGAAAAAATGGGGTATATAAATTGTGTCCAGGCAGCCTAAAATGGTTGCTGTTCTCCATTTTTAATGTGCTTTTAACTGACCTGACTGAGCGCAGAAGTACCCTCTGGGTATTTACCGAACCTTAAGTTCCACCGGGAACATTAATTGGTGTCAGAAGTGGGATAATATCACCAGCAAATTTAAAGAGAACATTTTCAGGTGCTCATAATAATGACAGACAAAGACTGTTTGGATGGTTAAACCTAACCAATTGGTTTTCATTGTGGATTGCAGGAATATTGCATTTCCTACTATATGCATTGTTAATTTATTTTACTTTATTTTATTTTGCGATATTGCTATCAAGCTTTTATGTCTCTGTATGTCTAAATGTTGTAAAATGCTTGGAACTGCAAAGCTTATGCCTATTTGGATGAGACTCATTTATCGGGATATGAAATCTTAAACCACTTCCACATAAAATCAAGGCGTGGATTGTGTCCAGGCAGCCTAAAATGATTGCTGTTCTCCCTTTTTAATGTGCGTTTTTGCAAACACGTTATTAATACTGTGTAGAAGCAGACGTTCAAGCTTGATGGGAGCAGAGGGTATGTGACACTAACATCATGCAATGCTAGCTTATACTGTGCATATGTTGAATGTAGAAATTAATTAGATAAGTAGTACCAATTAACTTGCTTAAAAGATGATTATAACCCAATAAGGTAGGGAGTTCCAGCTCTGTTGTTGTCAGGGTATAAAAGACTTGGCATAAAGTCAGCTCGCTAGCTTCACCCGGGACTGATCTAACTTAATGCAGGAGTGATCCGGGCTATGAATGTAACTGATCTGACTAAGTGAAGGGGTGACCCGGGATTTGTACGTAACTGACCTGCCTTGAGTGCAGAAGTGACCCGGGCTTTAAACGTAACGGACCTCACTGAATGCAGAAGTTGCCCAGGCTTTGTACATAACTGACCTAACTGAGCGCAGAAGTGCCCACCGACCTTTTCCAGCTCAACAACAATCGAGATAGGGGCCCTTGGAAAACCTGTTGATTATTATCAAGCAATAAGTATTATTCATGTATTTTGCTTAATTATTTATTAAATCCTATAATTTATAAGAATTGTCTTGTGTGGTGTCATTTAACTCTGGGTATTTACCGAACCTTAAGTTCCACCGGTAACATAGAATCATTTTTCACATTTAACTTTCTTTTTCTTCAATTTAAGCATCTCTTGCACTAGTATGCATTGTATTGATGGAGATGCAGAAATCCATTAACTTTAAATTATCTATGTATAAACATAAAGTATAAATAAACAAATAAATATAAATTTAAGTCCATATTTTATTTTATTTTTTTACAAACTATCCCCTCAAAAAATTACTTTGCACTTGCACTAAATTGAGTTACTGCGACATTGGTGGGTGGTTTACTATCAACAAAGATGCAAAAGTGGGCCGTAGGTATTAAAAGGTTGTCAACCCCTGTTTTATGATTAGCTTTTGAATTCACTGCAGCTAGTATTACTAGTAGCACATTCATTTCAGGCATGCGATGAAATGCATGAACCAGCTATGCATGAATATTTTTAACACACTATTTGATCAAGAATTCGTCATCCCTCTTTGTACAGGAGCTAGCAACAGTGAACTAAATACTTAAATATATTAAGACAAAACAACCACATGATGCATAAAAGGAGAAAAAAACTATTAGGTGATAAGATAAAATAAGTAATATAATCAAAAATAAAATAAGTAAAATAAATGTATCAAAATAGCAAATCTTCACTTATTAGTAGTAGCAGTAGTAGTATGGTCTTTGTATTTTAATTGCCATGACAAACCTCTCTGCAACTCTCATGTGTCACTTTGCCGATATCCACTACTTGTTTAAGCAACGGAGGGGTGGATGCAGAATCTTATGCTTCTCAACAGAAGTGTAACACTTTACTATGACTTATCTTATGGTCCCGGTGGAACTTGAGGGTTCCTTAAATACCAGGGGCCAGATTTACTAAGCTATGGGAAAGAAAAGTGGAGATTTTTCCCATAGCAACCAATCAGATTCTAGCTCTCACTTTTCTTTTTCATACTAGAAAATCTCAGCTAGAATCTTGCCATGGGCCACATCTCCACTTTTCCTTTTCCGTAGCTTAGTAAATCTGGCCCCAGAGTTAAAAGAGACAACACAAGACAATTCTTGATCAACTTTTTGTATTTAATAAAGAATTAAGCAAAATACACAAATAATACTTAGCTTCGGCTGGTAGTTTTTGCTTAATAATGATCAACAGGTTTCCAGGCAATTATCCAATTCATTTCTACATTCCACATATGTGCAGTATAAGCTAGCATTGCATAATGTTAGTATCATGTACCTTATACTCCTACCAAGCTACCTATCAACATGTCTTGGCCTTGAACGTCTGGTTCTACAAAGTATTAATAACATGTTCGCATTAAAAATCCAAAATGGCAGCTACCTTAGGCATATCATAATGCATCAGAAACACACCTTGAAAAAAACTATTCACTAGTTGAAACGTGTTGGTGGTAGTAGTGGAAGCGCTCAGGGATTGGCGCTGTGTGAAAGCAGGGAGACATATTAAGTGTAATTGGTCTCGATTGGCGATCAGTCTCGATTTAATTCTACATACTGCGCAGGGATGGGGGGGGGCAAGAATTTAGCCCTCCCCTTGGCGCCCCCATCTCACCTTTGGGCACCCTCTCTTGGTGGGGTGTGGGGCTCCGGTCAGAACGGCCAATTTTCGAAATGGTCGTTTCCTCCCAGCCAGTTGCGAACTGGCTGGGATTTCGATTGCATATGCCTCGATGAGTAATAGCAATCGATCCACGGAGCACCAAAAGCTCTGTCCTCCGAAATGGTAAGGAAAAATAGCCCCCCCCCACTCCTTTCCCTAATTCTAACCCTAACCCTTCCTCTCACTATCCTAACCCTAACCCTTTTCTGGCAGCCTGACCCAAACCCTCCCTTACTTGCAGCCCGACCCTAACCCACCATCTCCCGCAGCCTGACCCTAACCCTTTTGTTAATTGGAAGAATGTACCACGTGAGGATTAGTCCTTTGTCTTACTCTTTTTATTACATATAAACACCATAATTGAGAGACACCAAAGAGAATCAATAGAACGCAACAATTTAAAGAAACACAAAAATTTATTGTCAACCATCAAATAAAGAAAAAAAAGGAAACAAATGAAAGAATCTTCTATCTGGGTTTATATAGCAGACTATTAGACTGCATGTCACAGCAAAGTGTAAAGTTTTGACAAATTTTATATTACATATTAGAGGTGTAGGTGGACTTATGTCCACTGAAACAGTTTTTTGTTGGGGAGATATATATGAGCATATATATATATATATATATATATATATATATATATATATAAATATAAGCTCCCTTGTTGTTATCAATTGCTAGCCGAACATCTATAGGGGCACTAAGAGGGTTATTTTACCCACTGTACATGATAATGCAGCCCATCACAGCTGTAGGGGTACAGCATAGATTTTCAGCTATGTATTAAATTAATTCTCCTATTTGTAAGGATATAGGCCCGGATTCACACCCCTGTCTGTAATTTACCGATAATAGCTACTATACTACGCATGCATAGTAACTATTTTACATAATCTACGTTTCGTTTCATTACGTATATTGAGTATATACGGTCTTTAAGACCACATATACGCAATCTATGTAACAAAACGATACGTAGATTACATAAAATAGTTAATACTCATGCGTAGTAGCTATTATCTGTAAATTACAGACGTATGTGCAATATGTTCGGGGATGTGAATCCAGGCCATATATGTTAAGTTCATTAGATGACAGGAATAAAATAGGTTAGTCAATTGTATTAATTACATATCATTACAGTATTACAATGATAAACCTAGCAGCTCCACTTAAAGCTTAACTCAGGAAATTACCCAGTCAGGTATGCATGATTCTACTGTCATAGAAGCAGAATATATGCAAATGTTTGAGAAACTGAATGCTGTTTAGGCATGAAGACCCTTAAACACCTGGCTACATTCTGTGTTAGACCACTAAAGGTTTTTGGGGGTCATGTGAAGGGCAGCAAATTAGATTAAGCCTGGGGGGAGGGGTGGGACAATGAGAGGGGTTTATATGCTGTGCTGCCATTTTCCCTGCATTCAATTCCTGAGCATCTTCCTGAGCGTTGGTGGATAAGTATCATTTGAATTGTCTTAGAGATCTTTAAGCGGGAGCCCCATCTGCCAATAACAGGTACAATGACTTCCTGGACAGTACGGAGTGTACACGCTCTGTAGTTCTCACCCCACTACCATAGCTGCTTACGCTGAACAGGACAGAGGATCAGGCATACATCTACAAAGCAGAACAACTAGCCCGTCCACTGGCCAAGTGATTGGAGCAAGCGACGGGACTTTGTCAAGCTGACAACCCACAACCAGACTGGAATGAGGAACTCGGCATAGAGCGGACTCTCTACCTAAGGAGGTGACCAGTTATCACTGCATAGATCCGCAGCACCAAAGGTGTAAATAGCAGAGTTTTGTTTTAAAACTGAACAGACATTAGTACTGTACCTATAGACATTATCTAACCTGAACTATTGATTCGGCTGCAGCACCACAGTATATAACAACTACAGCTCACTAGCGTAAGACGCATTAGCCTATTTAAAGCCACCATACTGTGCTGTGCTAACCTATTTTCAAGGTTGTTTTTTGTCTCTATACAATAGTAAACAACAAAGCAATCTTTTTATCCTTTTATCTGTATCCACTATGTTCATTTGAACATTGGGCCTGATCCAGACCTACGCCGATGCGCTGTGCTTACTATAGCACAGCGTATCAGCGTTTACTTACCCTGACACTCCCCCTGTGAGGGCGTATGGCCCCTTCCTTACGCCGGCTGAAGGTCACCCTAACTTCAGCTGGCGTAAGGAAGGGACCATACGCTCGCACAGGAGCGTATGGCCGCTTAGCAAGCCCTCCTACCCTCATTTAACTACCTCCCCCCGCCACCTACACTAACCTGAATGTAGGGACGCTGGAGGACGTCCCCTCCAGTGTCCCTACGGCGCAGCTACGGACGTCCGATCCTAGCGACGGCGGTCGTTGTTCTGGATTAGGCCCATTGTTACTATTGTTTTTAATTTAGTAGCACGGGGTTAACTACTTACTCTCATCTTTTTTATTGCCTGTCTCTCTTTTCTCCGTCTCCCTCTTTTGCTTTTATTTTGCCATTTCACTGTTTCTCCTACTCTCTCTCTCTGTCTTATACCGCTTTGTCATCTGTCTGTCCCCTTTTTTCAACACACCTCCTCCAGTTCTTTGATTCTTTGTCCTTCCCATTTTCCTTTATGAACATTTCCTTTTCCCTTTCTTTCTTTTATATCTTATCTTTGCAATGTCCCGGCCCGTGCACTACAGGTCACTCCTGCTGAAGCTCCAGCTGGCGGCATCTGACGGCGTGTTGGACATCACATCCGATGCTCCGGTGCAGCCGCCATCTTGATTCCCCAGTCCCGGACGCTGGAGCCAATACAGGTATGGTGCAATCTGGCAGAGGGTGGGGGCGTGGGGCCCAGAGGGGTCCAGCAGCCTCTGGCCCCACCCCCGCAGGTGGCAGCAGGTGGGTGCGAGCCAGAGGACGGGGCTAACACGGGCTAGCTGCGAGTCCCTTGTCCGTGGTTCCTCTGCTTCCACCAATGTTATAATAACCCCCCCTTGGATCACCAATGACAGGGGAGCAGGGTCCCAGTAATTACCCCACAAGTTCTGGGCAACACCCAGGTAGATGGGCCAGCTGTGAAGGGGGCCCACACCATTGGGGAATAGGGGGGCTCCCCTTAGTCATAGGCCCAATACTCAGGGCTCCTCCTGCAGCATCCTATTTGACTCCACTAGCAATGCCATTCCTGGGGGGCGGAGCGTAGGCCCTCATTGTAGCCCTATCGGGTCTCTTTTCTCTGCACATGGGTTTATTGCCCCTTCTCCGTCCCTGTTGCCACCAAATATGATGGCCAACTATATGGTACCTGGTGCACATAAGCCTTTCCAGGGGCCTTCTAATACCTATCAAAACTGGCCATTTCCTCTAGCCTTTTACCCCCCTACAGCTTGGCCCTTCATTTCCAGCACCCAGGCTCCTTCCTTGTCATACCCCTACCCCCATCCTGTGCAAATGGTTTTTTTTTCCTTAACATTATCCGCAGCCTTAGATTCACCTTACCGGTCAGCAGGGGCTGCAGCAACCTACAGTTAACAGCATGGGTACCGCAGATGAATCGCAGGTGTTGCGGGGTGTGCCTTCCTTGGATCCTCTATTTCAGATATATCTCAGGTCCAGATGGCTTATCTTGTTCAGGTGCCAAGTGTGGAAGAACAGCCTGAAAAATCTACACAGGTGGTTGTGGTTAGTGCTTGATCCAGGTGGTTGTGGTTAGTGCTTGATCCAGATCCAGCTCTCGCAGCGGTGGGGATGGGGAGTCACCTGTAAATTCTGTTGATGCATCCTCTGTGGAGTCTCCTGGTTCTGTCAGCTCTAGCATAGTATCCTCATATTCGCTGATCAGCCCCCTAAAGAGAAATCGGAAGGTCCTTCCTTTCGGCGATCACAGCTGATTTCATCTACCCACTGCTAACACCAGCAAAGGCAAGTGCTACTCCTTTAACAATGCACGTTGCACTAGAGGCTCTGCTTGCAAGTACAAGCATTTGTGCTCACGGTGCGCAGCCTCTCACCCAGTTAAAGACTGCCACTCTTCCTCTGGCTTAGTCAACCAGGCTTCCCACCAAGGTCTTAGAGCCTGCCTCCCCCTCCCAGAATGTGCATGCAAGGCTCCCTCCCCCATTAATCTTAGTGCAATAAAACTCTGGCTTGATATTTACCCTGATCACCAGGCGGCAGTTACTTTGTTGGAAGGTTTCCATTTTGATTTCCGGTTGCCCATTAGGGGCCATGTTCAGGGTGGTTTTGGAAAAACTTGAAGTCAGCTAGGGAGTTTTCTGGGGTCCTAATGGGGAAAGTTATGACTGAGGTTTATTTAGGCCGCATTGTAGGCCTTTTTGCATCCCTTCCTATCTCGTCCTTTCCCCACTGTGTGTAGTACCTAAAAGGTCCCAGGAAAATTTAGACTCATCCAACATTTGTCATATCCTTCTGGAGCATTGGTTAATGCCGCCATCGACCCGTCAGCTAGATTGGTGCACTATCTGTCTTTTGAATCGGCGGTAGACATGGTTTGTCGGCATGGTACCGGAGCTCTTATGGCCAAATTAGATGTTGAGTCGGCTTTTCAGCTGATCTCATTGCATTCTGAGTCCTTTCAATATATGGGTTTCAGGTTGACACAGGGGTATTTTATCAATCGCTGTTTGCCCATGAGATGTTCCATCTCATGTGCTCTCTTTGAAACTTTTAGTTCTCTCCTCCACTGGTGCATTGGAGTGGGTGTGAGGCACCCTTCCATTATGCACTACCTGGATGAATTCTTATTCGTTGGACCTCCGTATTCAGATTTGTGTGCCCAGGCCCTCTTCTCAGCCAGGGCTCAATTTTGGTATTTCGGGGTACCTGTCGCAGCATATTAGATGGAGGATCTCGCCACATGTCTGTCATACATCGGGATCGAGATTGACATGGTGGCTAAATTTTACTTGTAGGGTCATCTCTATGGGTCGAATTTTTTGTCAAAGCCTTGAACAGGCCACAGTGGGAGTTAAATTAGCACTTTGGGCCAGATCCAGACCCACGCTCGTGTGTGTAGCATATTAACGCCGGCGTACCTACGATGCATGGCAATAGGAACTTCCCTTGGTCGTACTAAGTTTTGCTTTCTTACGCCCAGCAAACCCTACCCTAACTTTTTTTATCGCAACTGCGGGCGTCCATATACCCATTGCATAATTATGATGCTTAGCACGCCCATACTGTACGATTTAAATGCCTCACCCCATCCTCTGTGCGTATTTACGAATTTCATAAGGCAGACACGCCCCCTCGATCATTAACACGAACCTAACACGCTCACGGCTCATACGCTCAGAATTTCTCAGCGTAAAATCTGTCCCGTGCATGCACTCAAGTACAAAAAGCTGTTTTTACACTTACGATCGCTGTAAAAACGCACACAAGCGTAGCTCTGGATCAGGCCCTTTGTCCATCTTTTGGGCGACAGTCGAGAGAATAAAGCATTTTAGATGAGCTTTCTGAGTGATTTCAATGGGTGCGCATCTGGCTTCCCCTGGTTACGTTGAATCGTGAATTAGCACTTTTTGCCACTGGTTCTAAGGGTTTTGGGGCCTTCTTTTAAGGAGAATGGTGTGCTTCCCCTTGGCCTCATACTTGGATACAGACGGGGCTCACTGCAAACTTGTTGGAACTGTTCCCCATTGTCCTAGCAGTGGATCTCTGGGCTGAGACACTGCGAGAACGGGATATTGTTTTGTGGTGCAACAATTTGGGAGTGGTCCAGGCCCTCAATAAGCAGCAGGCATCGTCTCCCACGGCCATTAGACTGGTTAGATACTTAGAGCCTGATTCACAGATAAGAAAGAACAAGATTCCCGTGCGTGTATATATATATATATATATATATATATATAAATATATATAAGAACACAAACTGAGCATGCACAGAACGCTAAACTATGCACCAAAACTTAAATAAAAAGATTCACAAATAAGAACTTGCGAATGATTCATACATGCGAATGGCCTGACTTACACATGCGTTTCTAGAGGGGCAAGGTTCTTAATGCAAATGACCATTACTTATGTACAGTGTGGGCATTCCTCGAAGAATGATTCACAGTTAAGAAGAGCTTGTGTAGAGTAAGATACGCACAGAACAAGTGGAAAAAGATAAGAATGCCCCCTACCATTCTTAAGTTGACATCTGCATGGTTAACAGGCAGGCAAAGCCTCATGCTTTTCTTTTTGTTCAACACACACAGCTGCTGTATGATTATAATGAATGCATGTGTGTACGTTGATTTAAACAATTAAAGGCTCATTTTTTTAAACTGCTGTTATGTTACCATTTTGTGTTTTCATTTCAATTTTGAAGGTACTCATTATTTACATTTGTTTGCAGTGTGTGCATGATTTCATTGCTTGTTGTAAACATATTTTAAACTTTTTTTTTATTAAACTTGTAGCATGTTTGCATTGTTTGTGTGAGATCTTGAGATACAAATTTTGTTTAGGTGTAATTTATGTAGATATTTATTATTTTTATATTTATGTTATAACAGCTTTGAAAGCTGAATGGTTCTTCAGTAAGTATTTATGATTTTAGTAATTTTCTACATTTTAACATATTGCAATTTTGCTAAAATTATTACATTTTAAATATTTAAATATTTTTGTTAAACATAAAACAAAGAAAGCCTAAGAAAAACAATCTGCTTCTTATTTGACACAATTAATGTGTTGCTTTGCTTATCCGTGAATCATGAGGATATTAAAGATCCTAAATATACGCACGATTCTTAGTTGGGAAACCAAGCCATTCCTAAATATAAGAACACAGGACCGGATCCAGATTTAAGAGCGTCAAGTGATTTACGCACGCAAGGCATGCGCCCTCCAGATGTTACGCTAGGATTACTATAGTAATCCGAGCCCATTTGCGTGCAAATGGGCTTGTGCTTCCCTTCCGCCCGCTAAAGCGGGCGGGGGAAGCATATAAAGTCTACAGTGTGGGAGGGGGCTCCCACACTGTAGCGGATCAGCGGTCGTACGGACCGCCGATCCACACGCCGCATTTAAGGCAGGTACCCCGCATCCGCACGCTACATTTAATGCAGGCTTATGGCAGCGGAAGCTGCCATAAAGCCCGCACGACAGAGGGGAGTGACAGGGGGTGTGCTCTCCCCTCTGTCTCGCGTAATTTCAGACCCCCGCGCGCACGGAAAGCGCGTGGGAGTATGGATCCGGTCCCTAGAGATAAGAACGTTCTTAACTCCTAAGAAGCTAAGGGTTTGGTTAGCATGTTTCTTTAGAATTTGTGAATAGTTCATACTTATCTTTGCGTGCGTATATTTAGAAACGTTCCTAAATTGTTTTCTTAAGTGTGAATCCGGTCCTTAGTTCTTAAGTGTTTAAAATGTAATATTAATATTAGATTTAGGGCCCAGTATGTCCCACGCGTAGATAACCGCATAGCGCATGCTCTTTCACGCTTTAACTGACCCAGGTCCAGTTGGTGCCGCAAGCTCAGGTGGACGGATGATCATGCCCTTGTCATCTTTGGCAGATTGTTCGAATGGCTTAGTGGCGCTGACAGACAGCTCCCTGGCCCTGGTTACACTTCAATCTTACAAACAGGCGTGGCGTTAGTGGGCCCTACAAGGCGCAAAAAGTGTTCAAGGTAAGTCCGACAGAGTGGTAATTCTACAACGTCTCTGGGTTAGGCCAGGAGATAGCAAGCGTCCATGTCCTCTTTTCTCGAAGGAGTGTCTTACTTCTCCAAACTCTATGGGGATCCTGACATCACCAAGGGGTTCTTTATTTCTAGGAATCTTAAAGGTTGGGCGAGGTGTCAACCTACTGCCCCTGACTAACGTTGATCCATTGATCCCATGCTTCCATGTCTAATTAACATAGTTTCCTCTGTTGTGCACAATTCCTTAGAGGCACCCCTTTTCCAACTTGCTTTTTTCTGGGCATATTTCAGGGTCTTCCGCATCTCAGAGCTTGTGGCACGGAGCAAGGGAGCAGTAGACTCCGGGTTGTTCCATGACGTTTTTATCTAAGACCAGTCTGTTTCCTGTTTGGTCCACAAGTCAAAAAGGACCATTCAGGAAAGGGAAGGTGGGTTGTTCTTTGTCCACATTTAGAACATTCCCAATGCCCGATAAAGTTTGTCCAGATGTACTGGACCATTTACAATGGTCCCAAAAGCTGATTGCAGAGATTGGACTTTGACGTTTTGTGATTTAGGACCCACTCCTTTAGGATAGGGACTGCTACATCGGCAACTGCGGACAGCCGAGAGCCATCTCGGTGGATGGAAGTCACAGGTGTACAAGAAGTACATTAGATTAAGTAGTGATTAATGTTCAAGCTGTTTAAACATTTTGTATTGCATAAGTAAGTAGGCGGTACTCGAGTCAGGGCGAGATAGTTCATTCGCCTGCCTCTGAGGGGCATTTCTCCTGCTTTTTCCTCCTAATTCTGGGTGAGTGATTGGCCTGGGTCACTCGGGGGTTTTCAGGAGTTGTCCTACTCTCGTTGGTTTCGCTCTGACTCAGTGTACGTTGCCTCACCCACCCCACCTTTTTTCCCTTCCACTCTCTCATCCTCTTGCTTTTGTCTTTGGCTACTCTTGCTTCAATGCTCTGCTAGGTTTTGGCTTAGCCACAGTTAAGTGTCATTTTGTTATTTTCAGGCTTAACTCATGTCGCCAGCAATGTTTCATGTATTTTAGAGGTCCGGGCTCCCGAGACCGTAGGGTATTAATTATAAGCCATTCCTTTATATATTGGGCACAGGATTTCGTTAATAGGCAAGAGGCCCTTGGGATCTTCCAGGGTGGGATATTGATTGGCTGGGTGTTAGGGAATGCGATGGGACATATTTGCTGCTCTGTTTAACACTGTGGTGGCCCATTACGGGCTACCTGATTGCCTAATCATACATCTGGGAGGCAACGATTTGGGTCATGTTAAGTCCTGTATCTTTGAACATGCTGTTAAACGTGACTTGTTCAAGATCCACAGTTCATTCCCTGATTTGCCCATTTGTTGGTCACATATTATCCATAGGAGATCGTGGCGGGGTCCTGGGTCCATCCAATTGATAGACAGAGTGCAGAAGAAAATGAATAAGACACTCACCAAATTTGTCACTGATCTCGGGGGTAGGTTAGTTTTCCACCCCGAGATTTCACACCTCAACCAGTCCCTATATAGAGCTGATGGGGTGCACCTGTCCGATAGGGGAATGGGTTTATTTTTAAATAGCCTATAGAGAGTATTACAGGAGTTTTGAGGCGGTGGGTGGTAGGTGCTGGAGGACACCTTCGCTTTGTCGGTAGCAGTGGGGGAGTTAGTAATTACTTGCCGCATAGAAAGGGGCTCGATGTAGACATGGAACGGCATGCCCCTTGATGTATATCAGGTATGCCAAGCCCAGTGGTCGGTGCCTGATCTGCTTGCGCGGTACCCCATGACATGCACTCTGACGGGGGTTAGTGACTGTATTATGCCATGTTCTTTGTAGGCCTGTGGACAGGGGCTGTTTGTCCTCACTTTGGGCCAGATCCAGACCTACGTTTCCTTTACGTTTCAACGAGTAGCGTATTGACGCTATTGTAATTACTATGCACTCCCCTAGGCACTCCCCTTGCTCATACGTACATTTGTCGTTTTACACTTGCCAAACCCTACTTTAACTTTTCCAAGCGTAACTCCTGTTGGCCATAATGGCTGCATGTACTTACGCGCCTAAGCATGCACATACTGTATGATTTAAATGCCTCACCCCGCCTGCCAAGCGTAATTAGGGGTGTTGTATGGCTGGCACACCTTTTCGTCCGTAGTTACACTCTTGATACTAGGCAGGTATGTACGTATAGTTACGTGCGCAAAACATATAAAATAGTGTTTTTACATCTCCAACTAGCGTAAATACGCTAGCGGACGTAGCTCTGTATCTGGCCCTTTGTGATCACTGTTGTTGACCACCTCCCCACCATTTGCCATCTTTCACACACAAAATTTATAGTAAATTCTAATTCCAATCAATAAATGAGTGGTGTGCGTAGAATGTCAATCATTGGTCATTTAGACATATTTTAAGGCATGTATTGGAAGCAAAATACAGTAAAACCAAAAGATTAAGTAAATTTACGTGTGTTAAATATTGACATGTCAGCAACCAATGTTTGTATGCTTATGTCACTAGCACTGACATTACTGCTATTGAACAGAAAAGTCAAACACTCTCCAGTATCAAACTTATTGCTAGAAATAAAACATTTATAAAACTAACAGAATAAATAAGTTTGACTTATGAATGATTAGCTTTTTAAAACTGTGCTTGCAATTTCAAGTGCATATTTGTAAGTGTGGTTATATCCAGGAAGGAGTGTTGTGCTGTGAAAGGGAGATACATTGAGGAATAAATCTGAGTGCTTATTTAAGGGGATTAATTTTTCTGTGTTTTTATTTCTCCCTTTTTTTCTGTTTTAGTGATACAGGACTGTATTCACATTAAGAAGCAGCTGTATGAAAACAAGGAAAGGGAGAGAGACAGGAGGATCTTTACGTATTGCACTGTATTTAGTTCTTTAATGATACCAAAAGAACAGCGAAAATGGGGAAACAAGAGGAGTATAGTGTTGCCCTTAAACAATAAAACTTAACTTTTAATAATGTTTTGTACAATTCATAAATAACTATTAAAATATAAAACCATAGGCGAAAATATTCAACAATTTTTGTTCTGCTAATACAAGTAAAATGCCTGCTTGACTAGTTGTTGAAATTACATTTTCCAAAGTGATAGTTAATCTCAAGAAGGAAACTTGTAAAGTATGCAATTATAATCCACATCAGAAAAACCCAAATATCTTGTATGTAATCAAATATAGTGCCAGTGCGTATATATGCAATTCAATACCCCACGTTACAATACATGCATGTAAAAAATATCACGCACAAATATCATAATCACATTTGTAAAACAAAACATTTGGTGTGTGACAGGGTTTAAACTGAAGAGGATATTAAGTGTCTAGATTGGACCATAATATATAAAGGTTGCACATGTCAAAGGAGTTAAAGTATTGAAATTCTCCCTGTACAAAAGCCCACTCTATTGGCCCTGAACAATAAGTACCTAGCTGCCTCACGGCAGAACTTCGCCTCCAGCTGAAGGCTTTTCTGCCCTTCCTCATACCAAATAGTGCCCCAATGTCTAGGAGAGTATGTAGAAAGGGAGAGAGTGCACAACAAGGCAAAAAAAATTAGCAGAAACAAATAATTAAACAAAAGAGAGGAGGCTGCCGAGGTGCACCTCGGTGAGCCTCTTACCACCAATGCGCGTTTCACCTGGGGGATGGCTTGATCACGGTGCAATGGGAAAACAGCCCGACGCATATTTATGACAGGCTGAATTAATTAAGCACCATGTGTGCCGTTCGTGGAAAACAGAAGGGGTAGAGTTTTCAAATTGGTAGCGGCAATAAGCCCACATTAACAAGTTAATTAGATGCTGAAAGCATCATATGAGTGTTAAGGAAACAAATTTTGCTGCGGGCAAATAGTAATTCATTAAAATAAATGTAGCATTTAAGTTCTAAAAAAGCAACATTGCATACGAAGGGCTTACTAAGTTTAAAGGGCAAGAGACATCTATTTATGATCACTCATACATATTGGTGACTGTCACAAGAAATATATATAAAAAAATTTTTCCCTAATCTGTGAATAAGAAACATAATTGTAAGGTAATAATTTCTCCAAAATTTTGTACCAAATACCCAAAGGAAAACATGCATTTAACTCATGTCCTCCCAACGAGTATAATGTATTTATTTGCTTAACCTGATAGATTATATAACAATTAAAATGTATTTGATTTATTTTGAATACACTTCATTGAAAGGAAAGAGAGGTAGTGGAAAACACTGTTGGAAATTAAATCTCTCATAAAGAAGATGCATAACTTTTATAATCATTTAAGCCAGGGGTTCTCAACCTTTTTTTTGTTGAGTACCACTTACCCGCTAAGGAACCAGGTGAAGTACCACTTTGCAAAAATGATTCATTTACTGAGTCCAAAATATTTAACTTTAAAAAAAAATATAACAATTAGCGTAATATTTATATGTAAGGTTCAGTTCAGGTTAATTTTAGGCTCAAGATTACATTTTCCTCTTCTCATATTATTTATTATACCTCCCCCAATCAGATACATCCTACTCCCCAAATTACATGTTACACTTCTCCTGGAAATATTATACCTTCCCCATATGACGTATTAGACTCCTGTTACATCCCTCTCCACACATTACACCATTAAACCCCTCTGTTACATGCCTCTCTACAAATTATACCTCCCTTAATGTTCTTATCTCACACTCCGCATATTATACCCCTACTCTTATCTCCCTCTTCACATATTACACCCC